>VDFB02089354.1:0-23850 GCA_007258455.2 Sequoia sempervirens | reverse complement strand
TAGCATCTTGATGATAAAGTTAAGGGTGTCCTCAAGATCGCTAGCATGAGCATGTAGGTAAATAACACACACAGTGATCAATTGTAGGTGTAATTCAATAAGGGTTACCCATGTGGTTGAAGTATGTACAACTCTCATTGACTAAACCTACATGGTTGCATGCACATATAACATTAGAAAAATTTATAGTGTCCGGATATATTCCAAATTACTTCATTAATTCAATTTTTTTGAAAATGTCCTTACAAAATCCATTATGTGCATATCCCACTGGTGCAGGAGCACCCATCTATTTTCATTCAAATTTGATCAATTTTTAAGTGTAAGGTTGTCTTAAGAGTCTTTGTTCATTTGGTGTGGTAATAAGGGAAAAAATACCATCAAAATGTTTCAAGAAGTTCAATTTTGTAATGGGATGCAAATGTTGTCAAAGATGTTCAAAAATTGCTAAATATGTAATGGAGGACTTTTTAGTAGGGTTTAGTATATGGGTTCTTAGATTTTGGTGAATAAAGTATTGTGGGACTATTTCAATATGTTTGGAGTCATTTTAGAGGTTATTAGGAAGTTTGAGGGGTTAAAAGAGAAAAATTGCCAAAATTGACAAAGTTGTCAATATTGTAAAAGCAAAAATGCAAAATTCGGGGAACTCAACGGCCATAAGGTAATTCAAAAGTCAGTTAGGTGGTTTGGAGGAAATATAGGTGTTAGAAATGTATAAATATGTCTCCTCCAATGATGAGGAAGTTTGTTGAAAGTTTTTGTAAGAGGATTCAATGAATAAAGCCCATGTTTTAAGCATTTTTATGTATTTTCTCTGTAAAAACTACTTTACCAATTAATTGTATGGTTTTGTAACTCCATAAATCTTTCTAGAAGTTTGTGTATTCAATAGAGGAGTGTGTTATCTATGTTATTTTCTTGGATTGAGCATCTGAAACCATTTTTGGAGCATTTAATCTTCATTTACTTCTAACAGGCCAAGTATACCTTGTTAAGGGTTTTGAAGTCTTAAGAATGTTTTGAGCCCATTCCACAAACTGTAACCCTTGTGGCTCTATGGAATGGGAATATTAGGACTGAAATAGGATAGTAGAGAGTGGGGAAGGTTATGCATGGTGAGGCTTTGAGGCGTAATATGACTATCTTGAGAGAAAATTGATGAAATTGTGAGTGAAAATGAAGGTTTATTGAGTGAGTTTGATGAAATTGTCACGCCCCGCCGTGTGAACCCCAAAGGAACTAATAACAATGGAACAATTTTTTTTTTAAATAATATTTAATAAACATACTTAAGTATTATAACATAACAATGTATCATGAGGCACAACTAGTTCCAATGGGGTACACGAAGTGACATGACTACACTAATCCATAAAAACAATAATAAGATAACAATAATAAATCTATTACGTAAATCTATTCATTCCCAATTCATCATTTAAAATATCTATCAACTATATCCATATTAATAACATATGCACATATGACAATACATGGAATTATAAAGATATAAAGTATTACATATTTTCGATAGATACAGTTCAACATAACCAACTATAACACAAGATCCTGAATAAATACATGGCCTAAATAATTATTACATCCCAATGATAGAAGAATACAATTGACTAAAAATACAACCTCAATAATCACATATACAATTTACAACAAGGTCATCCCAACACACGTGGGAGACAATACATCAATGAATACATTACATATAAAGTATATACATCTATCTGGTACATAAGGACATTGGATCATCAACATCCGCCAAAACCTGCAAGTAAAAGATACATCTACAATAGAAGAGGGAACCCAACGGGGTGCGAAGCACGTTCCACCCAACCACCCCCGTGCTGAGAGTAGACAAGGAAGGGTCCCCGACCAAGCACGCTAACAATAACAAAGACTAACTCCAAAAAGACAACTTAACATCAAAGACCACTTAGAAAACTCAACAATGACAAATCCAAAGGCACAACAACACCACCTCAGAACATAACAACAAGTCAAAATCACAACATCGATGAAACTCAAGACATAATATCAAGGACTACTTCCAACAATAACCAAAGATAGATCAATCAATCACTTAATCACAACAGACACAATATCACTTACATCTACAATCACAAGTCACTTAACAACTACAACACAATATCACTTAACACGAGGTTACAATGCTTCCAGAGAACAAAGATCATGTACATCGCACAATAACTGATCAATCGTCGACATAGGAAGAGTGTCATGCATAAATTTCCATGAGTTACCCTGGCTCAACCTTCCTAGGCTACCGGACCCCCATCCTGGGTTACCCTGGCTTGCCTCTACCGGTCGCCGGACCCTCACGCAAAACTATGTGTCCCATCTCATCTCGAGCCTTATCTGTCACTTGCTTCACGAGAGAGACATCCTTTATCTTTATTAGTGTGAAAGCCCCCTATTAATTCATTTAGATTATCACTTAATTAAACTCTAGGTAGGTTACCCTGGCGCCCCTTTGTGTGCCAGACCCCCACAAAGAGCCACTCTCCTATCGACAACACAACAAAGTACAA
Organism: Sequoia sempervirens; assembly: GCA_007258455.2. Classification (NCBI taxonomy): domain Eukaryota; kingdom Viridiplantae; phylum Streptophyta; class Pinopsida; order Cupressales; family Cupressaceae; genus Sequoia; species Sequoia sempervirens. Next base: position 21,283 of record VDFB02089354.1, on the reverse strand, counting down.
TACCACAATAGTAACTAGACAACATAACCTCTCCAATCCAAGGAGAAAATAAAACCAGGAACTCACTCTGAACACTGGAGGAACCAAATATGGAAACACACTCCTTCCAAAGGAGGTGCAAATCTCGTTACCCACTCCTATTTCTCAGGAGGCACAAATCCCCGTTCGTGGAAACCGGGTACAACATCATAGTACAATACATCAAGGCGATTCACAAAATGAACCTCTACACATAACATCCCACTCAAGAAAACTTCTCTGGAAGACTTACAATACCCTTAACCCTAATTGCCCGACATGGGGAATAAAAGAACATGACATAAAAGCATTCCATCTCTGGAAGTCCTTAACAATAACCTAAACTCTTAAGGAAGGTAAGTAAACCTAGGGTTGTCCCAAACGACATAATTAAAACAATGAAGAGAATCTCACAATAGATTAACGAATAACCTCAAGGGAACAATTACTTAAGAACATCTCCATAAAGAAATATTTACAATACTCAATAATTTCCTCAAACAAATAAATCAATAATTTGAAAATATTTGATTCAAAACAAAACACATCGTTTAATCCAGATTCACACCAATACACTATAACATCATATCTTTTAATTTAACTATTCAATTTAATTCAAAGCACAAAATTTAATTATAATAAATGCACAAGCTACATTATTCATTGCATTCTTCTCAAAATTATATTTTTACTTCACAAATGCAACATATCACTTCATATATATATAAAATAAACGTATAAATTAAATCATTTTCTAAAAAAATATATTTTTAAAATTTATAAAATAACTTTCTCAAACATACAATATTATTTTATATATATATATATATATAATAAACTAGATTTGATTATATATATTTAAAATTTCATTATAAATCAAATTCGATTATAATTATATATTTATATATATATAAATTTCATTAAAAGTTAAATTCGCATGGAACGAAATTTGAAATAAATGAAAAAAAAAAAAAAAAAAACAAAACTTAAATTTTAACTTTGTTTTATTTTAAAACAAAACCACGCAGCCCAAGTGGTACTACGCACCTCCCAAGGGAGGCTGCAGCCCCCACTAGGCTGCGTACGGCAGCCTACGACTGCTGTGTGCAGCCCAGTGGCTGCTGCAACACAGTACGAGGGGGGGGTTGGGGGTGGTACGGCCACCGCCGACCACTTGCCAACCCCTTCATAGACTGTAAATAGATTTACTTATTTTATTTTTTGATATAATTATATTGTTTAGTTTTGTTGTTATTTAATATAAAAAGAATTCGTACCTAAACAAAATACGAATTCCAAAAAAATAAAATCTGCCCAAACTTTTAAAAAGTATATATAAAACCTAAATAAATATATATATATATATTTTTCAAATCTTAATTCGCATATAAAGAATTATAGAAGATCACCCAAAGAATACCAAATTAATTAAGTACATATATATATATATATATATATATATATGTATATATTTTAAATGCATAACTATATATATTATCTCTAAAATTATAATAGAATAAAAAGACAGACAATTCTGTTTTAGACACTATTAATTTTGGCACACAAATTCCATCCAATAATAATATGTTTTTCATTCTCAAAACAGTATTTTTTTTTTTTTAACCATATTGTATTAACAATTTACAGAAGATTTAATTATAGTTTACAATAGAAATCATTCAAGAATATAACGCAACCAAACAAAACTCTTATTCAAACAAAACATCGATTTAAAGTATTACAGACATGATTTCCTTTACAGAACAAAAAGAATAAATAATAAATTTTATGGAACTTGGAGTCCTTCGTTCGGAGAAGAATCCCTTCTAAAGCCCCGCTCGATTTCCTTCTGCAGCTCTATTCCCGAATCCTCGCCTGTAGCTCTTTTCTTGATCTTCTGCCTTCAACATTCTTCTGAACAATCTGTTCTTTTCAAACTCACAATAGTTTTACCCCGAAAAACCTCCAAACACTCAAAAAACTATCTCTCTTATTTTTCCTTTCTAGATCCAAAAACTACAGAGCAAAAACTCCCAGAAGCAAACTTGTGTGTGAATAATTTTCCCATAAAAATAATAAATCACCAATTAAAATCCATAAATCTTTTTTCCGATTTCTTTTCCAAAAAGCCCCTTTTTTTATTGGTCCTTTTCCAGCTTTTAAAAGCTCACACATATCTAAAATTTTAATTAAAATAATTTATTTAATTTAGATATTATCTTCACATGAATTTCTACTTAAATATTAATAAAAAATAATATTTAATTATTCTCAACTATATTAATTTAATTATAATTATTTTCACTTTTAATTAATTAAATCACTTTTAATTTATTATATATTTAATTTTAACATTTTTCTAACTCTTAATTAAATCAAATAACAGTGCAACATTAATTAATTATTTTATGCAATATGATTAATTAATTAAACACTAACCAAGAATTAAATAAATACTCAATAGAGAAACTACATACAAGGCAAAGACAAAACTTCAGTCATAACACAACGACTCACAACAGACGACAGACTTGGGACGGGGACACTTCCAAACCTACTCCCTTTTCAACTTTTACCCATTGGGTTAATTTATTGCTCGCCCTGTCCTGCCGAAGCAGGTGGAATCGAGACTTATTCCTGCAATCCTGCATCCAAATAAACGTCAAGTAGCACATGTATATATATAATCAACATCCTACCATGAGAAGGAATTGCAGTGTAGCAGGGCACTTGTGACGAGTGGTGCTACACTGTCCTCTCACCTAATCTATTCTAACAATTATAATATCAATAATGAGCTAACATTTCTAACCAAATTGACATAAGATAACATGATATTAAACTACTACATCATGACTAATTATTAAACAATTGCATCATATAATAATACTGAATTAAATAACATCACCATAAAATCATCACATTGACATATAAATATTAATGGAAATCATTTAAATAAACAAATAATCCAAACAACACACAGAGAATCATCAATCATACTAATAATGTCATATCAACTGATTATGTCCACTAAAGGGATAACAACATCATCAAACTACAACCAACCGAATCAAAACCCTAATAGTATCATCATAGTATCAGCATATCAAGTTAACACAGAAATAAATAATTCTAAACAGTATGAGGGGTATTACAGAAATAGTAAGAGAGAAGGCTAAGTGAGGGTGTTGAGAGTTTTTGCAGACTTATTAAGTCATGTTGGAGGAAATTACAAAGTTGGAAGTTTTTGGAAACCAATAGTTTGAATAAACCCCACCTTAAAGAAGGAAAATGAGGGTTTCTTGTAACAACAGGTAAAAGAGAGTTTGGAGTTCTAAAACTTGAAAAATTGGGGGTTTTTTTACCCATCTCTAAGATTTGAGTAGTTGTATTAGGTTTGTGTGGAGTTTTGAGAGGACTTGCTTTGAAAAATAGGCCTAATAGACCTATTAGGGTAGTGTTAGCTCTGAGTTTTGGGAGAGTTGTTTTAAAAGAACCCTAATTGATTTTGATATATATCTAAGGTGGCCCTAAAGGATGTTTAATGAAGTCGAGATTAGATGTGAAGAGGTTTTCTAAGGGGTAAAGTTGGGTAAACAGGGTCTACAGACCTAGTTGGCAAGGTAGAGTAAAATTGAGAAAAGTGTTTCTTGAGGGTTTGAGAGTTAGATTGTGGTTTTCTCTAAATTTTTTTGTGTTGTTTAGGTGAAGGAAATAATATCCCTACATCACCCACAAACAATACATTCCTTGAGACTACATTCTTTGAGGATTTTTTTTCAAATAGTTTATGTGCTTTGTTTATACTTCCACATTTTCTATATGTTTGCTAGAGAATTTCCAATAATAGTATCTAAGAAAAATCCCTCTTCCATTAAGCTTTATACATATGATAAAATATTTATGTCCTTTATCCTTTAATTGATTTCAAACCTTGTTCCAAAGCTACCATTTTGGAACAAGCAGGGATGATGCTGACAAAGGTTACAAATCTTAATTTACACCTGCTAGTTTCATTTGCTTGAAATTTATTGAAGCCTTTTCAAGAAATATCTTTTGTGTAAATCTTACAATAATGGCATTCCATGGGATTACATTTCTTTGGGGTATTTTTTCAAATAGTTCACATGCCTAATCTCTGCTTCCATATTTTGCAAACATGTCTACCATCTAGTTATAGCTACAACATCTAACAAAAATCCATTCCTTTATCCTATGGTGGATGTCCATACCCCATTCCAAATCTCCCATTTTGGCATAGGCAAGGAGGATGATGGTAAAGATTGTGGATTCTGGCTTTAAACTTGTCCAATACGTTCAATTAAAATTTTCTAAAGTATTTTCAAGAATTGCATTTTGTGCATATCTTGCAATCGTAGCATTCAATGAGACACCATTTCTTTGAGGTATCCTAGCAAGAAGTTTGCATCCCTTGTCTATGCTTCTACATTTTTCTTACATTTCTACTAGAGAATTTATAGCAGAATGATGGACATCCGTATCCTATTTGAAAGCTCCCATTTTGGCATAGGCCACGAGTATGCATGCAAATGAATTTGTTTGGGTTGGAAACCTATTTGTTGTTGATGGGGATAATACAGGTGGGAGAAAATGGTTTTAAAAAATAACTTTTGGTGGGATGAATAGGAAGGGGAATGATGATCACAAATGAAGAATGAGATAGATTAAAGGGTCCCACACCAGCCACCTAAGTGGTCAATGCTTAGAGTGTGTTGGTTAAGCTGGGACAACATCTCTTGCTTGATTATGTGCATGGAAAACATTTGTTTTTGTCAAAATAAGTTATAGTGATTTTAGGGTGAGGTCCCATGGGTGGATTTGGGGTCCCATCAAGAAAAAAAGAAAATGTTATAGGATTAATTAGAATATTTTCCTCAACAATAGCAACCCCTACTTTTTAGCTCAAAAACTTAAGTGGGTGCAAAAGGGGTGGGGCTAGAAATTTTCTGACCAGTTTAGGGTTTTTGTCTACCACTTGTCAATCATACGAATTTTTAAAATTCTCAACAATTAATTTTTTAACTATTTTATATTTATATAAGCTACTGAATTGAATATGCAAAATAATAAAATTCATTAGACCACCACCTTCCATAAACATAGGAACTTAAAATTTTAAGGTTAAATTATGATACAAAATTCATGGGACCACCCACTTTAAAATAATCCTAAAAAATTTCAGCAACACCCACTAAAATTTTTCAGGAAGGCTCATCCATGGGTCCCCACCCTTAGTTCTGATCACATTGACTTTGGCTATCTATTACTTTCTTATTTATGGGATTGTGTATGTAGGTTTGTTGTTTAAATTTTAGTAGTATGAATGTTTTTATGTATAAAAAAAATATGAATAAAACTTTATATTATCATTTATAAAATGTAGTGTTGTAAATTATTTACTTTGAAATTTTATATTAGATTTTTTTTCTTTTTGTGTGCTTGGATCTAATTATGCACCTAATATCTAAAATGCATTCCATGACCCATCTTATCATTTATCAGAGAATCAAATATGAAAAATTAAAGTATGCATTTAATATTTTGTCCATGACACTTTGGATATTGAAAAAGTGGATTTAGACTAGGGAACCCTTGCCCCCTTAAAATGGCCCCAAATTTAAATATGTCAATGTTATGGTAATTTATGATTTGAAACTCAAATTCTAATTCTTGGCCATTGAGATTTAAATTTTGGAAAATTAGATTAATTGAAAATAAATACATAGTATTTCCCTAATTTTAAAAAATAAGAATTATCAAGCAATATTGAAGAGAAATTAATATACTTTTAAAATCAATTTGAGAGCGGTCAAGAGCAGAATTTGCAAAATTGTTGCAACATTTCATCATCCTAACATCATCTCAACTTTTATGTGAGTTTGTTTATGTTTATGCATGCATTTTGTTTATGAGTACTAATGCTTTTAGGTCTTCAAATCAAATAAAATCAAATTGCAATCAAGCCTTGAAGGTGATGTACATGAATTTAGTCCCTCAAGGAGATCAAATCTAAGTGGTGAGTTGCAGTGAGTTGTTGATTCATCATTCATTTTGTCATTTATCATCTATCTCTCAAAAGGACAAGCTCTCTTTATCATCATTTTTTCTGTTGTGGAGGTAGAAATGCCAACACAAGGTTTGACTGAGGAAAGCCCCTATATGAAACAACCCTTCCCCTCCTTTTGAATGTGTAGTTGGGCGAGTGTAGGATCATGGGGGTCCAAAAAGTGTTGATATGAAAAAATAGTGGTTGATGACCTTTTTATCTAAATGTGATGAAATAAGAAGGGTTTATTAAGAAAATTTTCAGCTTTCCACCAACAAAATATATTACTTATTTTGAATTAAATGGATAATCATTATTGATCTTCTACATGCATTATGACTAAATTCTTGATTTATAGGGCGATTAAAAAACATCTATAATTCTCAAATGATTTCACATTTTTTGAATCCAAAAGATGCAATACATTATATGCTTCCCATACTATAGGATAAAAAAAAAATTGAATTTCATAATTTTTTGACCAAGTTATGGTGGTCAAACAAACAAATTTTGAAAAAAAATCTAATAAAAATTAATTTAACTAATTATTTACTTGCAAAAAAATACAAAAAAAATGTGGCACATCGAGCATGTGTCCTCTACTTATATTGAAAGTTTCAATTTTTTTTTTTTCTTTTACTTAGGTTGGTCAGACATACACCTACTTTCTTTCTTTTTTTCCTAAAAAATTAGTACTGCAACATTGAAATTTCAAATTTTCACCAAATAAGTTTACATTTCTCCAAAAAAAGGACTAGTATCATAGAAACTACATTCAATTTGCTACAAATTTTTTTCTTACATATTTTTCAAATTATGTTAATAACCTATTCAAATTTTTATGTCAAGATGCCTAACTTTGTTTTTTTGAATTTTCATTGTCATTTAAGGGCCTAGTTTGGATCCCCATGATCCTACACTAACACAGGTTACATGTCTAAAGAGGATTGGAAGGAGATTGAAGACAATTTTCTTATGCATTCAATCCCTACAACTTTACAAGATACAAAAACTCCTTTATCTTAGTAATAGAAGAATATTCGACAATGAAATATAGAAGAAAGAAACAATACACCAAGGACCCAACAATTGTGCAGTTAGTTTTTTGTTTTAGATTCCTAGTATAGGGCACCCTTGGCACACTTTTCCACCCAAATCAAGCTCAAATTTGAGCCACATGTGCACCAATATCTTCTTTGTTCATTTTTGGCCTTAAATTTTGGTTATTAGTTTTTAGTTTGTCTATATTCATATCATAATGCTAGATTTTCACAATTAGCTAGTTGCATCATTGCATTTCATCAAAAATCCTTTTCAAAATCTCCCCTCCATAAAAAGGGAATTGCAGTTCAAGGATTGGTTGACTCACCTCTTAGGTTGCAAGTTAACCTCGTGTCCTTGTCTATCTTCAATTCCCTAATGTTATGTAAGTGAAAGTTGATTAATCCTAGTTAAATCCTAGGAATCACTTTTCCTACTAAACAAAAAATAATGTTATACATATTCACAAAAAATTGGGTGGAATAAAGGCACATCTTTAAATTTTATTAATGATTAAAGTTTGAAGCATACAAAATATAAACAACATCATTGAGTGGCAAGAGTAGTAGTAGAGGGATGAGGAGGACTCTAATCATTCAAATTGGTCCATATATAAGTAGGGTTAAAAGTATCAATGGGAGGGTCCCACCCATCATTATCTTTATCTTTATATTTTTCCTCTATAACTTGACTAGGAAAAATTGTAAAAGCTAATCGAGGGAACTTGTTGGAATCAAAATTGCCAAAAGTACCATTAGTAGGCCACCTATAAGTTTTTCTCATAGGTGGAAAAGAGGTAGAGTGCTAAAGAACAATCCATGACCAACCCCACTAACCACGATTAATTCTCGTAATTGGGGGAGAAGCCTGGGAGTAAGTCTCTTCATTACCTCAAACAAATAGGCTATGTCTATGATGACACACATAAGAATACTAGTGACCCCTAGAGGAAGAGGGAGATGGAGAAACTCAAGCAACTACATGAGGGGAACTTCCCCACTAGTTGAGGATCACATATAAATAGGCCACCTCATGTACAATTTTTTTAGCTTGCACTTGAACCTACAATAAAGCATTGAAACAAATAATTTATTTAGTATAAAGTGAAACAAAATGATCAATAGAACAATGGGAAACATATGGGTATGTGTAGGATCATCATGGAAAAAACTAGCCCTTAAGTGGCAAAAAAATTAGAAAAATCAAAGTTAGGCAACTTGACGTAAAAATTTGAATAAGTTATCTATATTATTTAAAAAATATGTAAGAATAGAATCTGTAGAAAATTGAATGTAGTTTCTAAACTACTAGGTTTTTTTTTTAAATCTATTTGGTGAAAATTTGAAATTTCAATGCAGTGGTACTTATATTTTTAGGGAAAAAATAAGAAGTAGGTGTCTGTCTATCCCACCCTAATCACAATAAAATGATAATATTTTTTATAAGATTTTAGATATAAGTAGAGGACTCATGCCCCGATGTGATGCATATTTTTTGTAATTTTTTCCAAGTAAATAATTAATTATGAATTTTTTATTACAACTTTTTAAAAATATAAAACTGATGTTGACCACCTTAACTTGGTCAAAAATTCATGAAATTAAATTCTTCTTTTTTTAATCCTATAGTATGTGAAGCATAGAATGTGATGCATGTTTTTTATTCAAAAAATATGATACCGTTGGGTCAAACCACAATAGTGGTTTACAAATTTTTAGAGGAAGGAAATTTCAATTTTTTTCCATTCCCCAAACTCAATGGGTTCGGTCGAACCCAATGGTTCGACCAAACCACATTATATGTTTGACTGAACCCCCTCAAATAAAACATAAAAATAAAAAAAACATTGTCTTTTTTGACTATCATTTTTGCTTTTTACCAATTGCTTTCCCTGTGCTTGGTCATGCGGCGAATAGAGAACGTGATTTGCAAACGACTTCATCTCTCCAGCGAACTCAAACTCAACTTCATCTCTCCAAAGTTCGTCAACCCAACTTGCATATCAAGCACCAGGTTTGTGAAATTTGAATTTCGTAGAGTTTAAAATGCATTTGTTTGTCAAAATTTGAAATCCTAAATGCAAAATTTTTCAAATTTGTTGAATTGAAACTGCATTTGTTTGAAATTTTCTAAAGCCTTTTCAACATACACTATTTCTATGATACATGCCCTGTCTATGCTTCCACATTTTGCATACATTTCTATTCAAATTTATTTGAGGCATTATATCAAATAGTTCATGGTAATTTTTGATGGAGTATGATAGAAATAGTGTTTCATTGTATGCACCCTATATCAAACAATTCATTAACAAATTTATTTGAGGCATTATATCAAATAGTTCATGGTAATTTTTGGTGGAGTATGATAGAAATATTCTTTCCATTGTATGCACCATATATCAAGCAGTTCATTAACAAATTTATTTGAGGCATTATATAAAAAACACTATTGGAAATTTATTTGGGGCATTATATCAAAAACATTATTTATATCATACTCCGTCAAAAACACTATTGGAAATTTATTTGAGGCATTATATCAAAGAGTTCATTAAAAAAAAATTATTTGACAAATTATATCAAACAGTTCATGATATAAAGTTTAGGGTGCATATAATGGAAACTTGGATAAAACTCTTCATATTTTTCCTTTGAGTCTTATGACATTACTCCAAAAATGGTTGGTGAACTAAATGTATGAATTGAAGAATAAATTTAGAGGAAAGAAACTAGATTATTTGAATGAAATGTATAATAAAATAGTTCTATTGGGATTAGAAGGAATGAAGGTATTATTAAATTTTCTAGTACATTAGGAAAATATAAAAATATGTCCACTTTACTATATATATATATATATATATATATATATATATATATATATATTTAAAACTATTCTTCATATATCCATGTTAAAACTATTAAAAATTAAATTTCATAAATCAATTTTAAATTTGTACAAAGAAATAAATGACTTTGACTAAGAGCAAATATTTAAAATATAGCTATCCTCTTTGCAAAATCCAATTTGATTTGAGGTATTTATGGACAAAAAATATGGATGAGCATAAGGTAAGTAAGAAAGAATAACCTTAATTTATATCTTCCCTCATCAAATAATTTCACGTTTAAAGAGTTTCTTAAGGCATATACAATTATGAAAAACCATTATATACTTGTTATAACTATATTAAAGTATATCATGAATAAATTGAAAGGATAAAGAGTAAATCACTAAAAACACATACATAAATCATAGAAGTAAATTGATTAATATAAGGAGATTGAAGTGGTTGGATAATTTTTTCCAAGGAGTGGAAGAGGTTAAGAAGGAACCATGAAATAAATATAATATTTTAAATACTTTAAAAGAAAAAGAAATTTCTCCCTCCTCTAAATTGAAATGGTATTCCTTCTAAGATGATAATAATTGAAAAAGAAGAAAATAATCATTATGAAGATCAAGTACCATTGATAAGTTTTAAGAGATCAAATAAAATATTCAACAACAAAAGAAAAAAGAGAAAATAGTTAATGCTAAAGAAACAACTACAACCAAGTTAGTATGTTATAAATTCTCCTCTTATGTAGTCTTCATTTCCCTATAAATTGTGGCCTCCTTGTACAAATTAGCTATTGATCATCATAGTGAAACACATTTAACATTTTGAAATGGTTAAACATTATTATTATTTTTATTCAATATAAGTATAATTATTATGGGTTCATTTCTCCTCTCCTACTCTTCCTAATAAGGTTCTATTTTACAAGCCTCATGTAAATGTTAGGGTTCTAACTTCTAAAAATTGAATAGTGTCAACTTAATCTCATTAGACAATGCTCCCCTAGTATTAATGGGGCCAACTTTTTATCTATCAAACTCAGCTATGTTTACATTTTGATACCTTTATCCTGATACTTGAACTAAGATATCTTGGCTCTAATTTTAGTCATTTTATCTAAAAATTATTGGTGACATATCCATTCGTGTTTAGTTTTAATCATTTATTATTGCAATTAATTAAATTACAAGGAGATTGTTGAAGCTTGTATTCCATCCCCACCATTTTTATTCTAAATATTTGGCATTTTCTTTCAACTTAAAGTCTAAATTTTATCCTTAATGCTATACATATTTTTCTAGGATAACACATATTCATTATATTTCACTAAATGTGTTCAGGCATAGAAGAAAAACCTTCAATATATCTTTAAGATAACTTTGATACCATCAAGATAATCCCACCTTTCATTGCATTAATATCAAGGTTAACTAACCCTTCCTCTTTACTTGCTTTTCAATTAGAGTATCCTCTAGTAAAAATAGAAACATTAATAGCATGGTTATCAAAGAGTGTCTAGGGATGCACACATCACTATTATTAATAAATTATAAGATTGTAAGAAATGTTTATGGAAGAAATAACTATCTAATAGAGAATATAATGTATTAGTACATATCTAACTATTACATATTTTAAATAAAGCCCCTTTAAAATCTATCTTATTGTCATTTAATGAGTCAACTAGGTTCAAAATTATTTTCATCTTATTCCCCCAAAATTCATCACCTTTACAACAAAACTTGATTTCATCTAATTTATCTTATTTATTCTAAAATCATATTAAAATCACCACCTTAAACTCTAAGAAATATTTGGTAACTTATTTATTTTATCTTCATTTAGAAAGGGGTGTGAAGGGGTTTTAGAACCTTTTAAAGTTTCTTTCAAAATAACTAGGAAGATTTTATTCATTGCCTTTCTTGTTGCTTTTGAGAATTAGTGTTATGAATTTTGTGCCTTCATTCTTAAAAATTCTTATATCAACTCATTTAGCATTTCCATGATCTTTTTATATGGGAAAGGTTAACATACAATGAGGTAGACACTTTCCATTTTTTTTATTCCTTAATTAGTTCTTTCTAGGGAAACTTTTAGTCTATTTGAACACCTTACAAAAATATGATAAATGTGTGATTATTTTTCTTTCCACTCTATAAATTTTTGATGTGCTTGGATATATAATTGAGATGATTCACTCATAACGTACAATGATAAAAATTTAGTATATATGAAAGAAATATTTTTGAGACATCAAACTACCATTCTACATAACTCTCACATGGAAATAAGAATATTATTTTATTTTAACTAAAGAAATTGTGCGTACTCTATCTTAAAATTACTAATTAATTTTGAATTATATACTTATAATTTAAAATAAGAGCATCCTTTGTAACATGGAATAATAGGTTAATTTTAATGAAATAAAATATGTTTTTATATTAAGAAAAAATTACAAATATATGGAACTCATACATTGAGAAATTGACTAAGATGTAACTTTGTATTAGAATTAAGATGCTCGAATAATTTATATACCTTCTTTCAATAATTAACATTAGAAATTAATACTTGGCTCATATTGTATACCCACCTCCCAATGGTCTTGGAATGGATGCATTTAGATGGAGAAGGATTTCAAAAGGCTCATGGTACTTGTGGACCCCTCAAAGGCATGATATATAACACATGAAATTTATTTATGAAATTTGGTCTTTGTTGTTGGCTTCTAGTATGAATGTTATCTATAAGGTGGAATTCTTAGTTGAGACTCTCAATCTTCCATTGTTGGTTTCTAGTGTGATTATACAATATGCTCGCCAAACTGTATTAATTTCTAATGTTAATTATTCAAAGAAGGTTTTTTTTCATAAGAAGAGACCTATGTTCACATATTCCAAGGCATGTTATTATCCAAAATGCATGACACTTCACATCTCTACCAAGTTCTAAACAGATATAGATCTTCCCTTTCCATGGAGGATATTGATGATTTAAAAAGAAAATATATCACATGCCATTTATTTCTTGAGAAGTCATGTTTGCATTCATGATTTGCAACTTCCATCTTCATCCAAAAAGAAATTTTGTTATCGTTATGTGTCTGATATTAAAAAAAATCAAAACCTTCATTTGAGCATGATTTCCAACACAAAGGTAAACGAGTGGAAACAAAAGAAATCTCGGTTAATGGCTTTCAGCATGTTGGTGGAAAATCTGCATCTTTTTGAAAGTGGCTTCCTAGCTTATCAGTCTTATGTTTAGTAAGGTTTTGTAATCTCCACTATGTTATGTATTCGGGTCACGGGTATATCTAGTATGATGTCTTCTTTTGGGTATTTTGGGTGCATAATAGAATGTGCATATGTACTGATGTATTCAACCAATGTGGTTTTGTAACATTGTAATCATACAATTGGTCATTTGTACTAAGACCTCACTAGTCTTTTTGATATTTTGTAAAATTTGTTACTCGGACTGCAACTTGGGGTTTTCTTGTTGGTTCTTTCCTGCTAGTATGTCTGCCTAAACCAACTATATGTAAAATATTATATATAAATAAAATTATAAGTGGTCTCCCACTTTTGCTTAAAAAAAAGTTCTTGTAAATGTCCACATCTTTTTCCTTGACACAGTTGCTATTTCTTAAAAGATTTCTTATGATTTTTCATAATGTTGGTCAATACTTTACTGTAAATATTCTATAGTCATGCTCTTAAATGTCATAATAATATGTCATAAGAGGGTTTCATCTTATAAAGCTATAATAATATTATATGCATTTAGAACATCTTAGACACCTCCCTTGAAGCATTCAACAAATGACAAATAACTACCAACAAAAAGTGAGATGCCTCATTTCCTAATATGAGGAAAAAATAATAAATCAAAATATTAGGATGCAAGGTTGACCCACCTTTCCCAATACTTGGCTAAGTTTATCATCTATTGAGGAGTGGATCCCAACAACAATTGTGCTTAGTGCTTACAGTTACTAATCCAAGGAATACCTATTCATTTTTTCTTTATTGTATGCCTAATGACTCCTCATCTCAAGTTAAACTGTGGGAATGGATTTGTATGCCCTCCCTATGAATAAATGGCTACAAGGATGTGAATATGATATGGTGGAAAAAACCAAGATACAATCTGGTTTAGTTCTCATAAACTCTCTAAAAAATAATTGAATTCCTACATCCTAACTAGAAATACCATGAGGGGTTTAGATCCCATTTTAGACAAAAAATATTCTTATACTGATCACTAGTTCACTTGGACCAACTAAAGAGATGGTGAACTAAGGGAAACTTAGTTGTATTGATAGATTAAAACTTAGTTATTTCTCTTTCCATTTTCCCCTCTCCACAAAACACCCTTATTTAAGTAGATTCTATTAAACCTATCTCACATATCACCTCCCAATTCTTTAAACTTTTCAAACTTCTTATTCCTCATACCTAGTAATCTATCCTTCAAGCTCAACACTTCCCACCTCAATCAAATTAATCACCTTGCTTCCCTAATATCCCTTTGGTTGATGTTCCTAGACCTCATCAAAATGGTAAGTGGATACAATTGTGGAATGATGTGATTAAATCTATTGCACTACCTTACTATGATCTTACAATAATAATATGGCTAGAAAGAGATCTAGAATGGAAAAAAAATATGGATCCAAATAGAAAAAAAAAAACTTGTTTTGGCTTTAGCACTTACTAATAACTTTTCTACAAGGAGGGGTTTCTTCCGTTGAAATAAAACTTAGAATATTTGAACTTAATTGTGGTAGAGGATCTCAATTAAGAGATAGGCTACATTGGATGAAAGGATATAAGGGATACAAATTATTTTTTAGTTATCTCGAACATATTTACATTCTCGAGAGTGGATAATATCTATCGTTGATCAAGAGAGGTAGTTCCATGACAACTCTAATGATATTAAATCCATTTTCTTTCAACATTAAAAATAATTTTTAATTGATCTAGTTGAAGGAGATCCACGTCAAGATATAGTGAAAAATTATGGGCATAACAATTATATATTTTTTAACATATATAAAATTTATGGTTGGATTAGTGAGATATTTATAACAAGTATGTAATATGAATTCAAAATTTATTAGATTTGATTCTTAATAAATTAGTTTTAACTATTCAATTTATAGCTTTATGCAATCTATAAGTTTAAATAGTTTGATGGTATCTAAACTTTATACATGTAAAAATATGATAAATGTATGATTATTTTTCCTTCCAATCTATAATTTTTTGATGTTCTTGGCTATATAATTGAGATGATTCACTCATATTGTAATGATAAAATTCATCCTCATATGGAGGATTTTATATTATCTTCCATTAAATTCATCCTCTTTATGAGATTCTTATGGAATATTGATATTCTAGTGTGAATTCTTAATTTTAGACATATCTTAACTAGATAAATTTAGGTTCAATGAAGGAAATATAACTTTTTTTTCACTTACATAATCCTATTTTGAAGTTAATTTATGTTAACAACTATTAGATTAAATATTTTTATCCCCAATTATTTTCAAATAATTTTATACTAATCTTTGTATTCTTATTCTTTCTTTCATCGTTTCATTTAAAATTTGAACCATTTAAGGATGGTATGTTATAGATTATATTTGTCTTCCAATTCTTTTTATATTGTTAATGGTATGAGGGTGAAGCCACAATAGTGGTTTACAATTGAAGTGAGGAAGGAAAACTCACAAAAAATGAATGCATTGCAAAAAAGTTGATTTTAGGGGTTCACATGAACCTAGGTTCGGCTGAACCCTCTTAATAATTTTCCGCCAAAAAAGCCATCAAAACCCCTTATAGAAGGGGGGTTCGAATGAACCCCTAGAGGTTCACTCAAACCTCTAGGGGTTCGTTCGAATCCCCTTTATTCCTCATCCCCCCCTGAGACACAAAAAACACTTGAATTTTGGCACTTTGGAGCTCAGTTTGAGGATGAAAATGGAGGAATATTCACAAACCCAACTAGAATCAAGTAGTCCTCAGAATGAGTTATCCAACAAATATAATTTTAATATGTTTTAGTTTTATTATGTATTTGTTTTTTTAGTTTTATTAAACATAGGTTTTTCATTGAAAATGAAGGTCTTTGTTCTGCACATGTGGAAAAATAGCAGATTATCAAAAACAAAAATTGAAAATATGAGTGCACCAGATATTGAAGTCCTTGATCCAATACAAAAAAAAAAAATTCAATATATAAAAAAAAAGCTATGCGTTATACGGTCGCGCTATGTCTGAATTGTAATTGGTTTGAATTTGAAACTTGATTAAAGAAAAAATATTCAATAAAAAACTATCTAACCAAGTGGACACACTAGATATCCGAGTTACGAATCTGAATTCAAAAGAATTAGAATTTAATCCTTCATGGAAAAAAAGTTGTGTTATATGGTGTGCGTCACTTTTTAAAAATGTTGTTTTTTGAAAGAAAAATAGTTTTTGTGGGAGATGGAAAAAGAAGTGGAATATAATTCCAAAAAAAATTTAAAAAATATTTTTAGAATCTATCGACAAAATGTGACGAGCCTCTAGTTTGCGTCATCTTCAATTTCTTCACGATTTAGCCACTATAGGTGCCTGAATGCGAAGATTTAGTTTAAAAAAATAATTTCAATGTCCAGTTTGGCCAAAAATTGTAAACCACTATTGTGGGATCACCCTCATGTATGTGTGCATGTGCATGTTTCAATTCTTTTTTCATTTTTTTTTTTTAAACTAGATATTCATGTAAGTTGATATATATGTATATGTATATATATTGTTACAGGTGGACATACCTCATATCACTCCTAGCCTTGGTCGAAATCGTATGCATGATATATGTGACTCTATGGATGAATTTTCTGCCAGTGGACATGTGAGTTTTTCATTTTTATATAATCACACATGTATATGTACATGCAATATTTATGTATGCATAGATCTAGATTGATATTTAAAAATACAAGTTCATTTAAAAATAACTTTCATAAAATTTATTTAATATAAATTATATGTATTTAACACATATTGTACACAATTTTATTTGCAGGGCTTAGCACATCCATCAGAGCAAGACCGTTCTCATTCATATGGCCATTTGACTAGGAGTAGACATTCATATTAGGCCATGCACACTAGATTTTTGATCTTTACCACATGCATTTGCTTATACATGATGATCTTTAGTATTTGAGATTTGATGATCTCTAACTTACATTTGCTTATATGATATACATACATTTGTTTATTTGTTGATCTTTAGTATTTGACATTTGATGATCTTTAATTTACATTTTTCTTATATGATATGTACATATATTTTCTTATATGATATATACATACATTTGTCTCTTTGCTTATAATATGTGTTATGTTTATATGTATTGAATCCCTTTACATGTATGTACATGTGTTTTCTTATGGTTTAAACATGTTTACACATAATATATGTATGCATTTGCTTTAAATATTCAATATACATACATGTTTTCTTATTTTATGATCTCTTACAACTTACATTTCCTTATATTCAATATACATTTGATCTCTAGTATAATTTTAGGGAAATCAATGCCATTTTATAATTAAGTTCATTCATGTTGATCACAATAAATATTTTTAAAAAAATGACTTAAGCAACATGAACCATTGAGTTGAGAACAAGATATAATCTTTTGACAAGTAACTTGAAATTCAATTCAAATTATACACCTCTATTATAATGCTTTGACAAGTAACTTGAAATTCAATTCAAATATAATGAAGAAAATTTAATTCAAATTATACCCTTATTATACATTTTGACAACTAACTTGAAATTCAATTCAAATATAATTAAGAAAATTCAATTCAAATTATACCTCTAATATACTTTTTTGACACTTTAACAAAATTCTAAAATTACTAGATATGTTGTGCATACCTATGAATTAAATAACAACAAACTCCACAATGAAATAACTTGTTTGTTTACTACTCAAGATTCATTTAAACTAGGATCTAGTTATTCCATGTACACTAGAATAATTTTTTCCCCATCTTGGATATGCATATAAATAGAAGCTTATTTTTCATTATTTTGGATATCAAATTGCAAGATTAATTGTCATTTATATTAGTTGGAGTGCAGATTTTGGAGAATTTTTTGCACATTTATCAAGGAGGCAAATATTGGAGCTCGACAACTTTTCATTTTTATCAATCAAGGAAAAAATTGGAGAATAATTTAACTAAGTTGGTAGAGGACTTGTTTTGAGTCATCTACAAGTTGAAGAAGAAAATGGGACAACAAAGAAAAAGAAAAAATGTGTCTCAACAAAAATTGTCAAAAGAAGAAGAACATAAGAGGCATGAACAAAACTTGGAAAATTATCATAGAAAGAAATGAGGTACATGCTCTTGTCTTCTCTCTCACACTCTCAAGTGTGTGTTTAGGACTTTTACTTTGAAAAAACATGAGTATTAATTTGATGGGATGGAATCCATGATGTGTGCATTACTCCACCCAATAATCTGGTTAGTACACCTAAACATAAATTATGTGCATACATTTTGCATTGGCTTTCTTATTAAAATTAGAAATGTTTAATGTATGACCATTTTTCAACTTACAATACCCCAACTGAAAATGTACTCTTAAACTAAAATATTGTACATTAAATCCTTCCCTACAAACCTTACACTTATCTTTTACCAATACATTTGTTTAATGTTTTTGTCATCACATTATCATTGTTGAGTATTGCATCTACACAATTTTCCCTTTACTTTGTTCATGAAGAAAATGATAGTGTACTTCAATACATGCTTAGTTCTCCAATGAAACCTTAAATTTTGTGTCCCTCACTATGCCACTTTGATTTTCATAATTTTTTCAACCACATTAATTATTTTATGGCTTTGCAAATTCCTATATATTCTAACTTTGTACTTTGAAAGAAACTATTATTTTTCTTAATTATTCATGAAACTACACCTTCATGTACAATGAAGTAGTATTCTAATGTTGATATTTGGTGATCAATATCCCCTATCCAATCTACATTGCAACATCTAATTAGCTTAAGATTTTTCTAAACTCCCACTGAATTTAATCTAATGATCAATAGTTCCTTAAAAATATTTTTTAAATATTTTAATAAATGCCCAATTCTAAGCTCTAGAATTATTTGAAAATTAGAACTCAAATTATACTTAAAGCCAATGCAATGTCAGGTTTTCTAGAGACTAACACATGTATATATCAAAACTCAAGCTATGTGGCAGGTGCCAAGGAATAATAGTTATGCAGTGATAGATTATTCTCAAATTTATGTCTTTAACACACATTTGTTTCCTTTGAAGGTTTTCTTTAAATCCATGTCATTGCACTTGAATGACTATAAATACTTTTAAATGTCCTCAAGTCATCTTGGTCATGCAAGTTGCAATGTTTATATGATCCTTGACTCCAATTCCTTAAGCCAATTCTTTTTGTTCCAATATTTATAGTGTTTTGTGTCTTTCATATTTTATTTTCATCACTTCAATGTTCTCAAATTATTTTTATGTTTTATGCTCTAGGGATTCCTCAAGTAGGAGTCGAGCCAAATCTAGATATTGGATCAAATGAATCTGTTGAAGAACACATGGACCTTGAAGTTAGGAGGAGACCCAAGTTCAAACAATGCTTGTTGGAGAGGGGTCAAGATCACTTCCTTCTAATCGGGTATGGATGAGCATATAAAACTAGCACAAACTTCTCTCTCACTTCTATAGCATCATGTTTTATCAGTTTGTTTGCTTGCATATACATAAACTTCACTTTATATAACATCATCTCTCACTTTTTCTTGAAAAATATTTGTGACATGGTGGGAAGGCCTCAACAAGCAGGAAGTTTTCATGCTCAAGTCGAAAGTTTCAAATCTAGACATTGATCAAATGAATCAGCCAAGAATGCATGGTCCGAAGATAGGGAGGAGGTAGCGTAAGTTCAAACAAATGCTGGAGAGGGTCAGATCACTTCTCCTAATCGGGACATGGATGAGCATATAAAACTAGCTTGAGAAGGTGAGAAACAAATTTCTCATAGAAATTTAGGATCATTTACTTGAAATGGATATGGAGAAACTCTAAATATTATTCCAACCAAAATTTTATAATAAGAGTAAGAGGTCAATGACTAACTTGTAAAATGAATGATCAATCATTCCAATCATCTTGATACACTTGAAAAAAACACAATTGTTATCATGTTTACTTCTTTGTGATGAGCTCAAAGAGTCATTAGAATTGTTGGGTGTACATTCGACATCAAATAGGAAGAAACACATGGGATTACAAAAGGATATTGTTCAAAATGTTAAAAAGGGTTTAGATTCCATTGGGAAAGGATCTCGATCAGTGGATAAGGCCACTACAAGAAGGGTGATGTTGACATCTATTGTACATC
Source organism: Sequoia sempervirens (assembly GCA_007258455.2). Taxonomy (NCBI): domain Eukaryota; kingdom Viridiplantae; phylum Streptophyta; class Pinopsida; order Cupressales; family Cupressaceae; genus Sequoia; species Sequoia sempervirens. The sequence continues at coordinate 842 of VDFB02089354.1, read as the reverse complement.
AAGATATAGCAAGAAAAAGAAAATTGTATGCACTTTCAACTGAAATTGGTTATAGTAGAACAACATTGATAAAATATGAGAAAAAGGGAAAGTTTTTGGATGATAGTTTAGAAGGAAATTGGGAAAATTATGTGTAGAACTCCCCATTCTGACAGGATTGAATATGTTGTTAGGAACTTGGTCTCAAGTTTTTGGCATGGTCAGACTCATCCATCATCAAATACTAGAGATGTTATGAGACATAGGATTGGAGCTAGTATTTATCAAAATCATATCAAACATTGGCTAGACATAACAAAATTTGAGATGTATATGAACTTTTGTAATGCATATCCTCATATAAAGATTGGGCAAACAATGTTTCAAAGGTTAAAGCCATATTATGTGAAGATAAACAAGTTTTTTGAAACTTGTTGTTGTCGTTATCATATTGAATTTGATCTCTACTATCAGGTGTTTTGAAAGATGAGAGAAGAAAGATGTGAATTTCAAAATGCACCTCCTAAACATGCAAACTTGTTCATAAAGTCTATATTATGTGATCATGAAAATGGACCTCAAATAAATTGCATAAAAGGAATTTGTGAGACATGTGGAAATTTGGCTAAATTTCCTTCAAGAATTGAGGTTACTGACTTAGCATAGACAGTAAATTGCAAGAGGTAAGTATTATTTTTAGAGATTTTATTTGTTTCAATTTCTCATAGATTTTTATTTGGATTCTCTTTGATGTAATGTTTCATTGATCAAGTGTGGTTTATTAGTTATTCACATATTTTACTAACATAGGTACAAGTATGTAAAGTTGCAAACAAATTTTGGGAAAGAATACACAAGGTTGA
>VDFB02089353.1:0-22725 GCA_007258455.2 Sequoia sempervirens | reverse complement strand
GACCCAGATCATAATACAAGTGTTCCAGGATACAACGTCCCCAAGCATAGACCGTTCTGTACTCTGTCATCCTGTGAATCAAGTGAACTAATCCTCCATCAAGGTGTGTCACTCATCCATCTGGATTGAGTACTAGCACCACTATGTGCATCATGATTCATCTCACCACTAGGGCTCACGAATATAGTAGCATTGGTTTGTGCCCTCATGCACTCATCGTGCATTGGCCTGCCAAGGAAATACTACATGTTGGCCTTTCGCTTGTGAAATGACCAATCTCCTCGAAAGTGCACATGTTCTCCCCAAATAGGAACTCAGAGAATACAGTGTACATACCCTAAGGTAATCATCATCTCCCTAGTCAGGAGGTGAAATGTGCATGTATCCGCATCCCAGCGCTCATAGAGAGCCATCAGCATAGCATCGTGGTAACTCATGGGAGGAATGAGGTAAGCCCAATAGATGCCTATGGCCTGAAGGTGCTCTATCTCCTCTACTGATAGTGTTGAGGCTAAATCTCTCAAAAATATCAACTATCTACCCACTAGCCACTATTGCGAACAGGCGAGTACCTATCAAAATCACAACAATATGCTCTAAAACTCATCTAATATCTTTAAGTTTTACATTATTCATCATGCAGGTGTACTAAAGATCTTCTAGTGTGCTTTCCTAAAGTCCCTAGACACTTTAGAACCATTTTGGGACACTTCATGAAGAAATGGGACACTTTGTGAAGAAACGGGACACTTTGTGAACAAAAGGGATGCTTTGCAAACAAAAGGAACACTTTGCGAACAAATGGGACACTTTGCAAAGAAAGGGGACACTTTGCAAAAAAAATTCCAAGATCCTAAATTAACCTATAAATGCATTAAAAATCATTAAATCATTGCAAAAACACTAAGCAAAGGTCGTAGAATTGACTCACCTTGTGATGTTTCTCACTGCGTGCCACCTGGTCTCGAAGCACATCTAGTCGTGTAGGCCTGTAATCTCGTCTACTAGGCATCTTTCCATCTCACTCGTCACTCTCACGCTACAAGGAGGTGAATGAAATAGTAAGTGGAAAATTACTCCCCTTTTACCTTTTTTAACTCTTTTCATCCTTTCTTTTTACTCTTATGTATAAAATTAGGGTTACTCATATCTTCAGAGTTAATAAAGTACTTTTTCTTCAAAACACCATAACAGGTGCTAGGGAACTCCATTTTTGACACCATTTGATGTGTTGGAATTGTGATTCTACACCTGACATCATCAATTGTCTATCATTATGTGGCATGGTACTTGGAAATACCCTACGATATGATTGATCCTATTCTGACATGGCTAGATTGCTACCATGATTCCACCTCTGTAAAGCAAGCAGAATCAAGGTGGGAATACATCTACCCTCAAATTTGATTTCTAGAAGTTAGATGAAAGGATTTTTGGATAACTAATGAATTCATGTTGCAGGATGCAGTTCCTAATGTTGTGGTTTTGTAGATAACTACACTGGGGGCTTCATTCTCCCATCTTTTGAATGAGTATCCTTTATGCAATAAAGTATACTATTTGGATTCCTTTAGCTTACATATGCATGTAGAGTCATATGGGCGCTAAAGTGGGGGCTAACTGTGGACACAAAAATTGTACTCCTTTGTAGAAAGTACAATCTATGGCCTAATTTGGTCCTATTTTAGACACCCTTGCACCAATCACCCCTTAAAAAATACATTTATAGGCCCCTAATGCTCATTATTTTTTATCTACAGGCCCATTTCACTCAAAAATCATATGAATCCCAACAAATAATGCTTAAATTATTCATATCTCAAAAACCCACCTTCGAAAACCACATGTGGGACCCATTCTCTACCTTGGGCAAATGAGTCCCCTCTAGTGGGACCCATTCGCCAAGGGTGGCGAATGAGTCCTTTGTGGGGGAATTTTTAATTTTAAGCAGGGAACCCACCGACTTAATTCAATTTTTCAATGGATGTCAGCCTCTTAGGTCTAAATAACATGAATTAGGTATTGATGCATATAAATATATGTTTTTTAGGTCATTTTTCACCTCATCTAGTCATTTTTACCAAGCAAATTCAAAAGTCAAGTGTTGAATATCTTTCATAAGAAGATTCATTAGTCTTTCTATAGCAAATTTGAAGCTTTAGGATAGCAAGATAGGGTTTTTGCAAGTCTTCAAGCTCACTACGTATTCAAGATCCTACATTGCAAGGAGTTGATTATGGATGCCTATGGAGAATCATGGAGAAATCTAGGTTGAGGAGATGCAACTAGCCATCAAATCAATCCTAAAGACTTGTTTTCAAAGTGATTCCATCTTCTATTTTCTCTCTATCTTCAGATTTAGGGTTTGCATGTCATTAATATTCATTTAAAATGTTGTAGGGTTTCTTAGATTGAAGTCTTACATCATTCAAGATTCATTTAAACATCTTATTCTAGCACATTGGAATAGGGTTTTGTCTTACTTCAGATTTTCCTAGTCTTAGACACACTTAGGGCTAGGGTTTTATGCATATTGTATTATCCCCCCAAGGTTTAATTACCAAATTATGGGTTTGACCAAGGCAAACCCCCCATTAGAAAACAAATTATATTTTTTTTTGTAGGTGTTTTCGAAGATTCAGATTCGAGATTCAATGTGGAAGTGCAATGTAGGTGACAAAGTGCAGATCTAAAACTTTAATTTTTGAAAAATGAAAAAACGACTAATTCAACATTAGTGGCAAATGAATCCCACTGGGGGTGTCTTGCATAACAGAGTGTAGATTCCAGTACCCTTTTGGCAAAATAGATTTATGAGTAGAAACCCTGATCTAGGACTAATTCACCCATATTGGCGAATGAGTCCCAGTCAGTCAAAAAGTCAACATTTCCCATTTTTCAAAGTCATTTCCAGTCTCCAACAAGTTTACAAATGCACACATTAAGCTTTACAGCTTTCTATTTTGGTTTACTTGCATTTCTATTCATCTTTCTAGGTCTTTTTGCATACTACACTATGTTTTCAAACACATTGCATTTCTTAGTTTTGCATGCATAATCAATCCATTTTATCAGTCCTTTACATTTAAATAATCTCATCTATGTATATTGCATCCATATTACATTAATCTTGAGTGTTTACATTACATTTTGGCCCATCTTTCTCCTTTTAGGTGAAAAACCCTAGAAGTGCTAGAAACACCCTTGGAAGCCAAAATCTTTGTTTATATATATATATATATATACACCTCTATGTACACATATATATAGGTATACCATATCGACACATCTATATGAGCATTTACATTTTCCAATGTAATCTTGTATCGATATGCATATACATATGGATACGTGTATATACTATACATATATATATGTTCTCATCTGATTCACTTATATCCATTTATGTTACCATCATATTAATAATTGTGTACACGTGGTATATCTATACATATGCATATACATGTCGTTAGATCCCATTGAAATGCATGTGTGTGCATATAAACATATTTCCACCTACATCCCACTTACCCATATGATTGTAATAGCACAAGAAAGATCTCAAAACTCAAATAGATAAACATCACCTACAAATGTATGTAGAAGTAAACAAGACTCCTAATGAAAACATACAAGCTATGGATGACTTACCTATAACCCACAAACTAACCCAGTTCAATCACTCTAATGTGGTGTGTGTATGCTTAGATAGTTTATTTTTACCAATTACTCAACCAAAATCTTCTCCCGAGTGATACTTTCACTCCACCTGGAGGAATGGAACACATACCTGCATCCACTAACACATGCTCACGACAGTCAAGTTTTCATAACATATGCAGTATACATAAACATCTCCAAAGTTAGAATAATTATAATTCAATAACCTTTCATTTACATAAATGCAGTATTTCACCATGAATAACATCAACTGAAATAACATCAAATGAGATAATCATCAAATGTGAAAATATTCATATTGTTAACAAGATACAAGCATATTTTATTCACCTCCAAAATTCACATTATATACATTTTTACCCTACATAGTAATATTAAATGGTAACTATATAATTGGTGTGTAACATTTCTTTTTTTATAAAGCTAATAAAAATACTTGGTACCCAACAAACACAGATTTTAGCCAACTATCATTTTTTATATGATGTGTTTGATAGTGTATGAAGAGTTAAGCATGGAGGAGGAATTTTGTTAGACTAAAAATAAAAAGCTATAAGGTAATTCGTTAGATCGTTGCTAATGGCATGTAAGATCTTGGATAGCTTTGTTTTTTTTTGTTAATTAACAACAATAACTCATATAAAATGACATTTATAATTATATAAGATTCAACAATTAGATAATTAAAAATAAAATTATGTTTGTTTATAGGTAGAAAAATTACACAATCTATGATTGTAATGGAAAATTTTATATATCTATGTAATTTTTACTTAATTTTGTGTTTATTTTGAGGAAATATTTCAATGCATGTATATTTCAGTAAACAACATAATCTAGTGTAAAGTTGGGCTCATTCTCTTAGCTTTTATTGACCCCTATACATATATATTTCCACATATTTATCCCCCACCTTATCCTTGTATGCACATAACCCAATACATTTTTCTTCACATGCATTTATTACACCTATTTGTAAAACTACCTTGATATAGCCATTAGCCACCTAGATTTGACCATCCAAGGTTATTTTCATAGTCACAAACTTGATCCTTTCCTTTTAAAAGTTTAAATTCAAATTTTGGTCAACTAACCCCCTTTATTTTCCCACCCTAAGCCAACAAAGTGCATGTTTAGAAAAAAATGATGCTATGACTAGTATTTAAAGATATTCATTAGCATTAATTTTACACATTCAAAAACTTCACAAGTACTCTCTCATTTTGGATTATTAAAGGATAAATAAATAGGAAAACTCTAGATTTGAAGCATTAAAATAAGAAATCTAATTCATACATCATTCTAGGGAACTTGCTTTTTGTTTTTGAGTTTTTCACACATTTCTAGTTGTTAACCTAGGAGAACATGTCTCCTTGCAATTTAGTGACAACCCTTTCTAGGTATTTTTGAATACTAGTAGTCCTCAAAAATCAAAAAAAGAGAAGAAAAATAAAGATTATCCAAGTGAATAACAATGCAAAATTTCACATTGCATAAGATCAAATTCGAACATAGAGTGCAAATCTATGAATAAAAAACTTGACCCATACCTATGGATTGTAAGAGTTGGTATAGAATGACTCTAAACCATGCAAGATTTAGTTAAAGATTATAGCCACCCAAGATCTAGGAACTTCATGAAAGCACAAGAGAGATCAATTTGCAATGCTCAATATTGCAATAGAATTACATCCAATAGAATTTAATATGACAATTGTTGATTTACACATAAGACCACCTAGTTATATAGCCAAGGTGAGACATAGGATTAAACAAGATTATGGCAAGTGTCTTAATCCTATGTCATGTGTCTTAAAATCACACTTTCTCCTACATTGTATTGGAATGAACCAAAAATTTCACAAACACCCACTTGGCTACTAACCTCTATGGAAGAGCTAGAATGATGGATTAGGGTTTTGGTTATTTTGTGGTGGGTTCATTGATTGATTAATGATTCACTTAATTTAATAATGATAATATGTACCTAGGTCAAATATTAAGTTACAATAAACTATTGTAAATATAGAGAAATATAGAACCAAAACATAGAAACCAGTTATGGAACAACAAAGTGTAAAGATAAAGGAAATTGGAATATGAGTTTGAGATAAAAAATAGTTAGAATAGACTTGGAAGTGTAGATCTCAAGAATCAAAAATAAAATCTCTAAGGGTTAATATTGTACATTTTTCCTTTCTAGACTTAGCTTCGAAACTTCATATGTTGATGATTAACTCCAATAAATCCCTAATTTGTTGGCATAGAAGGATTGAATGCTTGATATTGTAATTAGGTCTTTAATCCTTTTCAAAATCTACTTTATATTTTTCACCTACACACAAGAGATAAGAGTAAGTGTTGTGTCGCATAGGGACTTTCCTAAGTCAAACCCCATTTTGGTGTTTCAACCTTCATAATGACTATGATGACGCAAATTTTGGAGATTGTTGTACTATGTTGTCGTTAGTGTTGTCATTGATGTCAACCTCTAGTTTGGTCATGTTAAGAATGAGTTGTGGTGTTGGGCAGGTGTTGTTGATGCAACTAGTTCACTTGGTTTCCTAGTGCTTTTGAGAAAATTTGAATAGAGAGTGTTTAGGGTGACAAAGTTGTGTTTTGTATTATACTCTAAATTCTTCATGGTTGAAGATGTTCTTGTGTGGTTTGGATGAGATGATCAAAGGTTTTCAAAAGTGTAATATCTATATTTTTACGTTCTAGATTGTGCGATAGTGGAAGATGTGTCTGAAAGTGTGTTTCTTATGGAGAAGGTTGTCTATGATCGCTTGCATCTACCTTCCCTTGGAGTGTTTGGTGTTTAGTTATTTCACAAGGTTGGTTAGTGAGTTGTATGTCTGTGGTAGTGTGGTTGGTTGCACAAGATGATAGTATTCTCAGTTTCAGGTGGTTGCAACAATGTTGCTACATATTTTGATGATGTTGTAATGTTCCAGTATGTTGTGTGATATTGCTATGTGGTCCACAAGATTTTTCTGGACTCGGTGAAGAGTGAATTAAATGTTTGATAATGTTAACATAGGTTTTTCCAACCTAGCATGCTAGCGCTAATTGTGAAGATGGTTTGTTGTTTGTGGAAGCATGTTGTAGAGTGTCAATGTAGATGTGGGTCTTGGTTAACCCTTAGTTTAGTCCACCTTCACTTATTTCCAACACATAAGTGTTTGAGGGTCATACATTTCATTGAGGCCGACCTAGAGAAGTTATTTGAGGTTGAATAAGATATATATGCAAGGTCAATTTTTAGAGAAGTGTGTGGAGTTTTGTGTGGTTTGAAAAAGATGTAAGTGTGATCAATTTTTGTGATCTAAGTGTGATCTTAAACACCTAAGGCTATTGAAAGTAGTGGGAAGAAGGTGTCTACATTTTCAATGTACCTAAAGTTGCTGGAGGTAGTGAGCCAAAGGTTATGGATGGTGTAGAGTTGTTGTGTTGGATCTTCTTGTTGCTCTGAGGTAGTGAACCTCCTTGTAATAGTCTTCTTCTATTCTCTTTCTATTTTGGATAGTGAATCCTTTGGGTAGTGAGCCCTTGGTAATGATCCATTCTTTTCTTCTAGGCAATTATCCCTTTTGGCAGTGAGCCTTTAGTAATCAATGTTGTTATTCATATATATGTGAGTTGATCATCACTGTGGTTTTTCCATTATTAGGTTTTTCCACATAAATCTAGAATTCTATGGTGTATGGTTTTGAATGTGTTTATGTTTCATTATTTTACATTCATGTTGATGCATAATAAGGGTTTCAATTTTTTAATGTACAACTGATTCACCCCCGCGCTCACATTTTTCATGTGTATCTAACAATAACGAGTGTTTACCCTCAATCGAGCAAAGGAAAATGGACAAAAGGAATGATAATTTTGGAAAGTTCTACAAATTACCACTCAGATCTACTTTCCCTAATGGACTAAATTCATTACACTCATCTCATCCATGGAGAATTTATTTCTTGATTGAAATTCTTGCTTGTGTTAGTACTCACAAAAATAGATGAATATTAAACATGCATAAACTCACATATAAACTTGATGTATTGTTAACATGAATCTTGAATGATAATAAATGTTGTAAACTATGCTAATTTTTCTCTTGATTGCTTTTTAGGATGCTCAATTATGATTCCAAAATGCTAGGATTTCAAATGGTGAAAAAGACTTGTATTTATATGCATTTCTTGATTTCTCACAAAATTAAATATTAAAAAATGACAAATAAATTTAAATTTTGAAATTTTGAAATGATGAAAATGACATTTAAATTGTGACCAAAATAGGTTGGACAAAGGCATTAGCACCCTAGTCTAGGCCTATTTTAGGTCTTGAAGTGTCATTAAATGAATATTAAATAATATTCCCAATTTAATTCTAATTTTTTAAAGATGACCAAAAATGGGAAAATTAAGAGCACAATTAGGTCTAGACACATAGGGGGAGCTAAACCTATTATGAAATTGTCAAGAATGAAAATTTACGATGCTACACTAAGTAACTAAAAATAATTTCCTAAGTGAAATCAAATAACATGTGCAGCACTATACTTAGGATGAAGTCATATCTTAAAGTAATAATAGTACACTGACATCTATCCCTTAAGTACAACTTAGGGAGATGATAAAAAAAATAAAGGTGTAATGATGGATTCTGATAAACAGGCCTTATTGGGTTCCCATGTACAAACAAAATCTCATAGATGAAGAAAAGGATAAAATTAATTGGAAAAGAACTCCCCCCTGAAAGAGAGAAAATAAAGTACTATGAAGCCCTCTAGAAAAGTATCCTAAAATCCATACAAGATAAGTCATGTGTGCCTCCACAAAGAATAGAGAAAGGAGAAATGGAAAATATCACATAGTGAATGTTGCAATAGGAACCTCTTCAATAGATGATGTTTCTTCCTTTCAGAAGAAAGAAACCCCTAGTTGTCAATTTTTTGAATTATCTTAGTTCATGATTATAATTAACCCCATACATTATTTACCTTATAACTCAATCAATCAACCCCTATCAATAATGATTTGGCACTTTACAATTAGTGCAAGTACAATATCCACTAGTAAAAATCTTGAAGTGTTCTTGATTTGAATTCCTTAAAATGTTGAAAATAGGCTATACACTTAAAGTATAATTTTTAAAATAAAATCAATAAAAAATAGAAACACTATAAAGTACATGAAAAATCATGAACTTCCAAAAATAATTCACTTAAAAAGGTTTATGTATGTGCCTAAATGAAAATTCTAAAGTTATCAAAATTAGAATTGTGTCTAGTGTTTATAGTCAAACCATACATCAAAATCAAAAAATACCTACACCACCATATAGAGAAAAAAGAAGAAGCAATTATCAACAAAATTGCTTCAAAATTGGAGCTCATATTCTAGATATATTATAATATTTCCCTCTAACGATCAATTCCAAAAGGAAAAAATTGAAACGTGAGGAGGAAATATTGGAGGGAAAGAGTTGTTGACATCGTCACTAAGAAATGTAAGATATTATCAAAATATTCCTTCGACTATCAAAGTTTAAACACATTGTCAAAATATTTAAAAAATGCTTCAATATATTGAAATTTCTCTTCAAAATTTTGAAACCACCAATTTTTGATGAAAAACACTTAAAAAATAACTATTTTGAATGGAATATTTGAGATAGCAAAGGATAGGTGTGGACTTGTGGAATTGGTGCTTGCAATAGATTTGTGGTGGATGCTTGACAAAGTAGTTGGTGGTTTCTTGCTTGCAGTTTGAAAGCCACTTGTGTTCTAACCACATGGCATTAAACAACCAAAAAAAGATATGCCCTACAACTTATTTAGGGTTGTATGGTCTTGGATGGAAAAAATTATCATAAAAAAATACTACACCAAATTTGAAAAAAATTATATCAACATAGGGAATTTTAGGCCTTCTAGATGCAATGGCAAGGTTCATTTGTCTTGAAAATCCCTCATTTGGAATTTATTTTCCATATTCAAGATTCATGCCCCTTGTACTACTACATCAAATGATCTATGATTTCAAGAAAGAAAATTTGAATATGACTTTTTTGAGGCTTTTGGTTGCAACAAAAAACTTATAAACTTGTTGGGATACCAAAATATTGTGTTTCACCATATTTGAGAAAAAATGCACCTGAAAAATAAAGGCTATAAAATTTATTTAAACTTTATGATTCTCTTGATCCTCCAAGGATGCAAGAGAAGAGCATACTAGGTTTTCAAAAACTAACATGTTAATTTGATTAGGCTTTCAATTCTTCTAAATATAAAAATTATTAAAAATCTATCCTAGCACCTATCCTCTAATACCATTTAAGAATTTTTTATTAGATATGTGACCTAGAATCTAGTGCTTAAAAAGTGGATTAACTTAACTAAATGTACAAATTATATTACCATGCATAGTTAAGTCTCAAGGAAATTTAAAATAGCTTACAAATGCTTGTTAACCTAATAAGGTCATATTCCTTCTCAAGATATTGGTGTCCATAACCTAAACTAATAATATCTATCCTCATATTGTTGATAAAATTTTGTATATCAAATTATCTTGTGTCAATCATCTTCATTTCAAAATTATGAATTATATCATTTAGTCTATAATAGTCTTTCCTTTCTATAAAAGTGAAGTCAAAGAATTAGGGTTGTGAAGAAATGAAACCTTCCTTTTCTTTCTTTTAAAGTGTACTTTCTTAAAATTATGAAGCTCATTTAATCTATCATAGGCTTTCCTTCATACAACAGTGAAGTAAAATAATTAGGGTTATGAAGGAATGAAACCTTCATTTTTTTACTTCTCAAGTGTACTTTCTTGAAATTATGAAGCTACCAAATTACTTCTAAATATATAATTATATCAAGTACCAAGTTCAGTATTTTGTGAGGGGAAAAATGGCTCCATATATCTTAATAAGAATATAGTTATCAAGTAGAAACTAGATCCCCCAAATTGTGGCCAATCTTTGTGTCTTCTTTTAATGGATAGGCATAAGAAATTTTTACAGCTCTTTAAACAATCTTGGAATTATATTCCCTCACTTCTTTAATGTGGGATTGATAAAGGAATCCTTAAAGATACACTACTTAAAGTAAGGGAAACTTTTATCAAGGTTGATAGTACACATTTGAGTAGGGCCCACAGTCATGGTGGCACCTTATTTAATTTGAGATCTACCCCCAAAGAATCTTCCCTTTCTCCTAAAAACATATGTTGTAAGATGTGTTCTAGCTAAGAGTGCCATTTTAAGGTGTTAATAGACCTACGCTTCCTAATATTATACATTTAATTATGTATTCTATATATTAGAAGCTACTCATAATCAAATATTTTGTTGAGTTATCATAGGCCAACACCATTATCACTTTTTATATTTGTGGGATATTTATTATAAGAACTTGACATATTCCTTAATATGTATCCCTATAGTAACCTGAGTACTAGAAACATCCTTCATTTTCTATATTTCCTACATGCCTTGTATTCATGGGATCAAGATGCATAAGAATCATATTATATGTTTATGCAATTATATGAGTGGGTACACAACCATTTCTAGAGTCTAATTTCCCTAGATGGTTATTTGTTGGCTACCACCTACTTAGGCAAAATAGAGGAAAAAAATTATTTAAGAAGTATTTTCATGAAAACACCTAAAGGGGTGTTTGATGTGAAGTTTCAATGTGATTTATTTTTTCCAAGTTTACCTTAAACATAGGCCTTGTCCAAGGAAAATTTCTCATTCACTTGGACTTAATTTTTTTTGTTTTTCTTAAATTTCCCCCATAATTTAAAGGGGTAATGCTATAAATTTTATTGTGATAACAATGTTAGGCCATAAGTGGAGTGGTTCGAGCATACAAAAATGACCCATAAACATTAACCGAATGAACCATTTATGTCAAACAATGCAATAGAGTTGATTTTGAATTAGAAAACTCACTATTTTCTTATCACCAAGATACCTAATGGGTGAGGTGAGATCATATGGTAGGTAAGTGTTATAGTTATCTTAAAAATTAAACCTAAATGTCCATCATATAAATCAAAGTGTGACTAAATATATTTCTATCTTCCACATAGTAATCTTGACCAAATTAGACTTAAACCAAAACATTAGTCACTATTTTCTTATCACTAGGCTCCCTAATAAGTGAGGTCAAAGCATATGATAGTATTGGAAATAGGTTTTTTCATTGATCAACTCAATATTTGTTGTCATTAATGTCAAATGTGTGTGTTGAACATTATATATACTCTGGAGATAGTTGATGTTTAGAGATTTTTGTCGGTATAAGTTAGCAATGCAGTATATATGAAAGAATGGTGATCATCCTGGTGTCTAAGTATGATGCAGAGGTAGGTACACATGTTTTGATATGTTTACAACATTTTTACATTGATACCATTCTAGTTTAATGTATCACACATAGAGAAATGCTTCAGAAGTTTTGTTAAGTCATTCACACTGTATAAGACAGAGTCTTGGTGTTTTGGTCCACATCTTTCTATTGAGAAAGATTCAGTCTTGTCGTTCAAAAGATAAGTTGGTCAAGATTTGGAGGTGTTATATCCAAGAATTCAAGTCATTACACCTATAGTGAAAGTTATAAGAAAAATTTTCAGCCTGAGCTTTGGTAGAGTAAAGTATTAATTATGAAGGCTTATTGGAAATTCTCCACATTCCTCTAGAGTGATAGAAGTGGTTGTGCAAACTTGGGAATATACTTAGAAAAGTGTATGGGTTCATCCTTACAAGTCTAAGATGTTTTGGTGTATAGGAATACAATATCCTAAGTTTCAAAGTGTTACAGTCTATCTGAGATGCTTTGTTTTCATTAGTTCAATATGTTTCTCTTCTTGTGGAAGCTCATAATGATCAAATACTTTAGAAGAAGGTTGAAGAGATATTGTGCATAGACTACATTTTTCGCATCTTGGTCCACATGATTTTTTTGGTTTCTCCCCTATGGTGTAAAGATGAATAGTTGGTAGTTTTGGTAGTATTGATGTTGTTTGGGCCAACAATAATGTTCGCTTCATCTGTGGTTGATCTTGATTAATTATTTTTTCTTTGGAAGATGTGTTGTGATTATTTAGGGCTTGTCATGTTGTGTGTTGATCTACAACTCATTTTCTCTTCATAATGTGTAAATTTGAAGCTGACCTATGTAGTGTCACTCGTTTCATTTTATAGATCATCTTAGAGCTGACCTAATTGGTTTTTTGAGTTGTTGTAGAGTTTATTTATAGAGGAACAAAATTAGTTGTGAATTGATAGAGGAGAGAGTGTGCAGTATGTTGAATATGAAGTGTCTAAAGTTAGAATGATATAGTAAATGTGCGTAAAAGGGACTACAACATCAACATATGTTAGAAGCTTCTTTTACAATAGTTCATGTTCATGTTCTCATTATAATTTCTATGTATCCTTCTATCAGGTAGTGGGCCTCTTTAGTAGGTACTTATATCTTTCCCTAAGGTTTTGCACCTTAGCTTTCAAGTCCAAAGACAATGAGCATTAAACAACATTATATTTTTTGTAAATAGTGAGCTTTATATATTATGAGTTAACTCTCACCATGGTTTTCCCTCATTTGGTTTTTCATGCAAAAATATTGGTGTCCTTGTGTGGTGCATGTTTTTATTTCTTCTCTTCTTTCAATTAATGTGATTGGATTTTTAATTTGCAAATGTAATTTATTTAAGTTTTAGTATACGTTGATTCACTTGCCTCTTAGCATTTCAATGTGTTCAAAAATTGGTATCATAGCCAGATGCCTTTGAGGATCCTAATAGGTGAGGTAGATTCTGCACTTGAACACATGGGATTTGTAGCAAAGATCAATGATATATTTACTCTAGAACTAGATCTAGAGTCAATGGACCCTGAACATTGGTACATCAATCCAAATGATTGTGAAGTAGATTTTGAAGGAGAACTTCAGTATGGTCTATAAAATATGGATGAAGCAAGAACACTAAATATAAAATATGAGTGCATGTTTGAAAGCAAAGAAAAAATTTCCAAACTAAAGGCACAAGTTGGAGAAACAAAAGAACTTGGAAACTAAAAGATCAAATGGAAGGAGGTAAAGAATGTGAGACTAAATTCAAGGATGCATCTATGATCTCTAATTTGAAAGTTAAGGTAGAAGAAAAGGAAAGAGGATTGATGAATTCTTAAATACCAAGCTCAATGATAAAATTATTGATCTGTTCAACCAACCTTTTCAAGGTTATCTTGCAACACCTTTGGGAAAAATGTTGTTGAATGCAGAAGCAAGATGATTCAAAATTAATTTATGCCTCCATGGTATAATTCTATGAATTCTCAATCATTTCATGTTCAATGTTATTCCTACAATAAGTTTGTTCATAAGGCTAATGAATGAAGAAGTGAAGTAATGAGGAATAGATTTTTGAATAAGAATAATGCTTTGAATTCTCAATCTTTATATGGTTACTACAACACATGCAAGAAACTTGGTTATAAGATTATTGATTGTAGATCTAATGGGAAAATAAGTAACTATGCTTTGCAACCTAGTGTTACCTACTACAACTACAATAAACTAGGACACATTCTAAGGTTCTGCAAAGGAAAGAATGTAAGACCTTCTACTCCTCAAAAGAAGATTGACTCTAATTAGCAAAACAATGAAATTAACAAAATATGGTAGAAGAAGGGAGAAAGTGAAGTAAATATTGAATATGTACCTTTTCCTAGTGTAGATGGATCCTCTAATAACTAAAAGAAAGTATTTTCTTGGGGGGAAGTTGCAATTGCAAATATTTTCAAACTGGGTTGTAAAGCATAAGATGTTGAAATCTTTAGTATATAATGGTTAGTGGTGCCATGATATGTTTGGCCAGTGATACTATGACATTTTCTCAAGGTTCCAGAGAAAATACTCTCTATGTGGAAGTTTGTTGAATGGTCATGGGTCTTAGGATAGTAAAAATCTACTTGAGCCAAGAGCAAAGAAATGCATTAAATGCAAAGCAACTAGGGTTGGTGTAAATCATACTTAATCCCTATTTTATCAAAATTGATTTCATTTGAAAGATATCAAGTGTGTGAGAGAGCTAAGGAAGAGGAGAAGGTTTTCAATGCAAACCCTAGTAGTAGTATTCATAGGTATTTCTCAATTTTTCTTATAAAACCCTAAGTTTTTATAAATATTTATCATGGAAACACCTATGGTTGTCAATATTATGGAAAAACCAAGGCCAAAATTCAAGAAACATTCATAAAAATCTACTATTACTGATAGGGATGGACCATTCTCTCGTGTTCCTATCAATGTGTTCCATTTAGAAGATGTCCACATCTATATTCATTCACAACTAAATTATTACAATGATCTAAAGTTAAAAGAGTTCAGATACAATCATCTCTTGGGTGATAATTTTAGCTCAAGCTAGAGTATGCAAATGTGGAAGCAAAAGGTTTAGATGTCATGTGGAAGGGTTTCCTAAACTTTTTATTTGAAGATGAATAGTTCAAAATCATTTTTAGCTAAATCCATGAGGAATTCTTGTGCCTTGATTAACCCTATATAATCACAAAGAATTCAATTAGAGATGTAACTAGGTTGTGCTCCATTAAGAGCAAAATTTTACAAAAGAGCCCTAATTGTGGATGACATTGTTGACCTAGGGGTACGGTATGCCACAATGGGAATTGCATACTGTAGTGTCTAAAAATGTACTCCTTTACATTTTCACACTATGTTTGCATCCCCTTAATTAATTGGACTTAATTAAGCCTCTAATTGACTTAATTATGCATTTAAAAGCCTAATTAATTTTGTTTTCCAAAAAGGGAACCCACATTAAACAATTGTAAAAATCAAATTAAACACCTTGGAAATTGAGTTTCCTAGATCTAGGGCCTACGCCCCATTCGCCCAAGGGTGAATGACTCCTCCTTAAGTCTTAGGTCCCAATTTTTAATATTATTTTAATGATTTTGCAATTGTTAGCCTTTGATGTTTAATTGTTAGGAAATTAGAAAATTACCTATAAATACAAGTTTATTTTATCAATTCAAACTTAGCAACATTAATTAAACTTTCACAAGGGAAAATATTATTGCTAAGAGCATTGAAGAGCAGATTTTTTCAGTCACCTATAGTAGCATTCAATATCATATCATGACGTCAAGAGTTATGTGTGTTAATGCATGTTTTTAAGCTAACATTGTGTTTTAGGTTTCAAGTTTCAAGCATCAAGATCCATCATCAATCAAGTTATTTTCATGCAAGATCCAACCCTTAGAGAGATTTTTTAGACTTCAATCTTCTAAGGGCATCCATTAAGGGGTTTGGTGAGCTGCAAAAAGCTAGTGTTCATTTGTCATTCCTTCTTTTTATCATTATTTCATTTCAAGGTTTGATTACCATACTAGGTTTTGACCAAGGCAAACCCTTATACACCAAAAAAAAACATTTTTCTCCTCTATGTGTGTTTGTAGATTTGCAGGTGAAGAAGGATTGAAATTGGATCAAAAGTGTAATTTTGCAAAGTTTTCAAAGTTGTCAACATTGTTGTCAAGCCATGAAAAACTCAAATCCCAAATTTATTTATGGAATTTCAACAATCAAACCTAGAGAAATCATAACCTTAGATTCAACATTAGAGGACTACAAGAATTTTTAGAAAAAGGATACAAGGACACATTCACCTGAACAAGATTTTTTATGACACTTTTGGAGTCGAGTACATAACATCTTAACCTTCCTAGATCTGCTAGTTAATTATTGTTTCTAATAGTATTATCATAGTACTTTAAATTCCAAGTGGTGGATCTCATTTATTAGATCATTAATACACTTTTATTCATCTCCCAAAAGTGTCTTTCAGTCATATATTGTGGTGTCTAGCTTTGGGTAAGGTGTCCTTATACAATTTTTGGGATAAGATTTTCTGGGTTGATAAATATCACCCTGCAACCCTTAAATCTTCCTACAAATTATATTTTTTGTTAGTACTATACTTTAAATCTGCATTCCAAGTTTTACATTGTACAATTGAGTTGTTTAATCATTTTTAGTTTATCTCCCCAAAGTGCATTTCATTGATATTTTGCACTTTTCAAGTCATAAATGAAAACAACAAGATCTCCAATAAGGTTGACTCGCTTAAGGGTTGAAAGTCAATCCTACCTTTGGGGATCTCTTTTTCCTAATGAAAATAGAGAGGGTAGATGCATACATCCATTAACCATTCCATTTTGGACCACACCCATTTGTACCTTTTTCTATATTTCACTTACATAGTTTATTACACAAACAAGGAAGGGTTTGCTACTGTCACCGCCATCTACACTACTCATTAGATGGTGAAGGAAGGAAAGGATTATGATATTTGTGAGCTCTTGTGGTAGCAGTTGTTGGAGAATTTTTAGAGAACCAAGAATTCACACTACAATTTCTATTATGACTCTAATTATTTTTCTTATGTTCTATTTCATGAAGGAATTGCCTGGTTTGAAAAATTTTCTCTAGAGAAGGGATATTCCTGTTGTACAGTAGATTAGGGACCACATGTGTAGCTTTTTGGATATCAAACTGTAGACGCCTAATTCTTGATCACTTCCATATGATCAAACGCGTCTCCCTGTTCATCCGGTTGCTCATCCCCTTTGTCAATATTAATTAAACCAGGTGTTTAATTAATACCCTGCATCTTGCACAAAGGTCCTAAAGTATTCAATTTAATACTTTGCCCCTCCTCCTCTAAATTAAATAAATATGCCCTTTTATTTAATTTAGTCATATTCCTCTTTTGAATTAAAATTCATTTTTTAATTCACCTTTTCTCTCTCATGGTCACATCCTCCAACTTTTGCAAGTTGGTCCTTAATCCATTTTAATTACTTCATCTTCTTCTAATTAACCAGGGTTAGCATGTGCACACTCTTAATCATCATTAAGGTCACATCCTCCATAATTTCCCACTTGCTTCTAATAAGTCATTAGTCCATCTAACTGAGTACTTGCACAACCTTAATCATTTGATTATCCTAACCTAATCCTCATCCTATTTATGGCATATGTCCTTGAGTCAACCTTATTAAAGGCTTTCTCCTTTTGGACAAGGCATCCCCCTTCCCCATGTGAATTTTTAATTCACCTTTTAATCCCCCAAGGCACCTAAAAGGAATTTTTAATTCCTTCACTTCTCCCCACATGTCCTTTATTCATTCTTTATTCTTTCTCCCATCCCCATGAGAATATTTGAGGAATTTTTAATTCCTCACATGTCCTCTCACCCACATGGGGACAATGACCTCCTTTATGAGGAGATCTTGTCCAATCCCAAGGTAATTTGTACCCCTCTCCATGTCATGTCCTTTTCCTTCCACCTCATGTCCACTTCACCTTTTAGGGCTATCTCACCTGCCACATGTCAAGATGTGAGGGCTTGTGAGTTCTCAACTCACCTTAGCCCTACATCTTGATATTTGGTGGATCAATCTCTACCGTCCATTTCCCCTAAGATTTCCCAAAAATCCTATAAATACCCCCTCTTTTCTCTCATTTAGGGGAGATCATTTGTGCTAGCCAAACTCTTGCAGTTTTATTTCTCAACCTCTACTTAGCCATTTTCTTGTGTTCATCCACTTGCATTCATCCTCACAACTCCATCTAGCTTGCATCTTGCCATCCAAGGAGCATACACGTCAAAGATCGAAGGGCCAACCAAAGAATCGACTCAACGCAAGGTATAAAGTTCCATTTTGTGGCTTTGTCTTGTTTTGTTTCTAACTTAGGCTAATCTTGAAGTGTAGGTTGTTTAAGTTGTTTATTTGCACTCCTTTTGGCTTGTTGCTTGCTTTCTAACCACCTAATTCAACCTATCACATTTCTGGCACGCCCGGTGGGACCCACAAACGGGTCTATTTTCTTCACGTTTGCTATTTTTTGCATTTTTCAAGGTCCAAGTTACAGAGTGGCGGACTGGTCCTAATTCAGTGGCGGATTGGTCCTGCAGTGGCGATTGGTTCCGGGAGGGCGATCGGGGTCTCAATTCAAGCATGATTGTCCCGAGTGTGGCTATGACCGTCCTAATCTGGCAAGCATTGGTCCTAGAGGGCGATTTGTCCCAAAGGTAGCATGGATCGTCCTAATTCAAGCAAGGTGACCGTCCTAATTCAAGCATGTGATTCTGCCCTAACAGAGCGGCCACTGGGTTCCTCCGAGCAAAAATTTCCAATTTTCCTAATTGTCTTTTGGTAAAATAGGAACATAGTTTAATTAAAGGGGTGTCAATAAACCTTGCTTGGCATGTTTGGGAAGGCTATTTGACATATCCAATCCCCTTGCACCATTTGGCGATCCTGGGTGACGAGAAATCGTAGCTTTCCAAGTCCTTTTGAGTCACCCTTTTCACTTTCTTAGTGGGACTGCTAGATTTCATCACCCCAAGGATGATTCCAACCACTGCACGGGTATATAAAGGGGAGAGCTTAAAAGTCGTATCTCTAACGCAACCACGCTGTATCATAAAAGCGCCTGATGACGCGGGAAGAGTTGGTCCAAGCCTTCTAAGATCTCGCTAAGGTTCCTCTCGACCACGCTTGTAACGGGTTGGTGTTCACGGTTTGGGCCTCACGTACCGGGTGTATATCGAGGACTCCTTAGAAACCATGTCCATCCTAGAGTAGAAGACTTTGTTGACCATACCCGTTTCTACTAATCTTAGGGTTGTGCTGCTTGAATTGTCTTTCTTGTGCAAAAACCAGTGATTATCGATTTGGCCAAGTCTTTTCATGATTGCTACAATTTGGGTCCTTTGCCTTTGCCATCCATCAAAAAACCAAGCTTAAGTTTATCCTTTGGCGGACTTAACCTTATCTTTTAGCAAACCTGTCCTTGTACTGTGGCGGATCTGTCCTAGTTCTGTGGCGGATCTGTCCTACTGCTGTGGCGGATTGGTCCCAGTGCAGTGGCGGATTGGTCTTAGTGCAGTGGCGGATTTGTCTTAGTTTTGTGGCGGATCTATCCTAGTGTTGTGGTAGATTGGTCCCAGTGCTATGGCGGATTGGTCCCAGTGCAGTGGCGGATTGGTCCCAGTGCTGTGGCGGATCTGTCCTAGTGCAGTGGCGGATTGGTCCCAATACAGTGGCGGACCTGTCCTTTTGCAGTGGCGGACCTATCCCTTTGGCCATCCTATACCATCATTTAGCATCCATTGTCCATCTGTTTTGAACACCGAAACGATCATTTAGCGTCCAAAAAGAACATCTGTATGTCCATTCCGAGCCCTTCGTTCTAAGGGTCATTTGTCCTGAATAGTCTTTTGCTTGTTTCGAGAGCCATTCATCTATCTTGAGACACTCCCCATCCGTCCTAAACACGCTTTTCATCTTTGATCTCCGTTATTCCATATAAACCCCGTTAGAGTCGTCATCCAAGTTGACCTAGGTATTCATCCCTAATCACAATCATCATAGCTGGCTTAGGATCGCTATCCGTCTTAGGTCAGTTATCCTTTTTGACCCAATCAATCCGCTTCTATCTCAAGTTGGATTCGGTGTCGTTATCATACATCCACCTTTTAATCAATACCTAGTGTTACCAAGGATCCTTCTTAAACTCGGTTGTGGATCTCGGTCATCATCATCACATCAATCCTAATCATCATATCGATCCAATCCCCACATCATCAAACCTATTCGGATCAAAACCCAGAATCTAGGTTAATCCAACATCTACCAATCAATCCAATCCAATTCCATCAAGCCAATCCACGTCAACCTAATCAATCATCGTCAACTAATCTTTCATCATCAAGGTGTTTTCTAATATCTTGATCTACTTCATCATCTTGCATGCCCGTTCAGACTTGATCACAAGCAAAGAAAATGGCCGACCAACAAGCCCTAAATGCCCAATTGAACAACCCACAAGATCTCACCAACACAGTCAACATCACGTCAGACCCGAACTATGGTGCTAATATCCCTCACGACCCCCACAACGGTACCTCATCGCAATCTAATGTGGATGGTCAAAACACATCACCACCTGGGGAAGAAAACATGGCCGATCAACCTGAGCTCACGTTCAAGGAGCACTTTAGCAACCCAGTTAATGCACAAATGACGGAGCGCCTTCTCGAAAGACATGGTGACCGAATCTTGGCTCACTTGATTGACAAAGGTGTCAAGTTGCCGTCAAGTGTCGACCTATCCAAGTATGGCACCTCCACATCTAATGTACCCCAAGTTGCACATGACATCCCCAGTAGCTGGCATCAACCTGAGTTCGGCAACGTTGTCCTATATCCCATTGGCAATCCCACACATCCCACCATCTCAGTCATAGGAGCCCCCCAAACTATTGATCCCAATGATCCTTTTGCCTATGGCATGCCACAAAACATCCCGCAACCGCAACCATTAATGCTACCGGCACCACCCCCCTCGAACCCGCTTCCTGCCAACACTGGGGGCAACCCTTTCACTGCCTTACCCCCACCTCTTGGGGCTACAAATCCTCCACCATCGTCGATCCTATCTCAACAGCCGCCCCAATCCAACATCCCTCCTCCATCGTCATTCAACCCTCCGCCATCGTCCCAATCCAACATCCCTCCTTCAGCGTCATTTAATCCTCCACCATCGTCCCAATCCAATATTCCTCCACCATCATCGTTCATACCTCAACAGCCTCCACAGCTGCCCCAATCCAACATCCCTCCACCATCATCATTCATATCCCAACAACCTCCCCAATCCTACGCTCCCACTAGTGCTCAACAACCTCCCTCGCACAACATCTCAATCACACCTCCACCTCAACAACAATCATTGGTCAATCCCCTATTCTCAACACAACCATCACAACTTCAACCGCAAGGAAATCAACGTCGGCCTTCAGCCCCGACCATATCCTCGTTCCTGGCATCCATTTTACGCCCACAAGCGCAACCACAACATAGCATCCCATCTCACCCATCACAGGCACCACCTATGCATCAACAACAATATCAACAACCACCTCATCACTACAACTATTACAACCAGCAACAATATCAACAACAACCCTCCTATGGGGCATCACAATAGTCATATCAACACCCCCAATATCCGCAAGCTAATCAGCAACACTTTCTCCATACTTCCCAACAATATGCCACCCACAACTACCCAACCAATCAATATCCCACCTCACAACAACAACCTTTTTATCAACAAGGTCCCTTGGCATATCAGCAAGAGGTACCACCTCCTCATTATCCCCACACCCATCCCCAAACATCCTCTCAAAATCCACAATCATCCTATCATCAATATCCATCTAACACGTCGGCCAATGCGGACATACTAGAAATCAAAGCCGCACTAAAAGATCTCCAGGCAGGGACTAGCAAGCAATCGTTCAAGTTCGAAGATATATGTCCCTATCCGTATGATCCCTCCATCTCATTGATTCCCTTCCCCAAGCATTTTGAGATGCCAAAATTTGACAAATATAAGGGGAACAAAGATCCTAAGGCCCACCTAAGAGAGTTTTACTCCCAGTGTCAAGAAGTGATCCACAATGACAACTATCTCTTGCGTCTGTTCCCCTGAAGTCTGGGGAGTGACGCACTAGGGTGGTTCATGACCCTCGACAAGGGGTCTATAAAATCTTTTGCGGACTTGTCAGAAAGGTTTGTCTCCTACTTCTCCTTCAACTTGGAGAAAGATACTGATACCCTAGATCTTCTCAAGGAGAAACAACGTGAAGGGGAAACTTTTACTAGCTACCTCCAGAGGTGGCGTGCCCTGGCAAGCCGAATGAAAACTCCTTTGAAAGAAAAGGACATGGTCACCCTCTTCATGGAGAATTCCCATCCTGACATGGCTCACAACTTCTGATTACACTGTGTCACCACTTTTGCGGAGGTGGTGGAGAAAGGACCCATCCTTGAGCATGCCCTTGTTGCCAAGGGGCACATCAAAATATATAACCAAGATAGGGAAAGAACATTCAACGACAAGCCACGTTTCTGGAACAAGAACAAG
>VDFB02089352.1:0-17751 GCA_007258455.2 Sequoia sempervirens | reverse complement strand
AAATCCCTATGCACCAACGCTTTCATCACTTTCCTTACAACCTCCATTGACTCTCCTAAGTCCAATCCCCACGCCATGATCAAAGAGTATATATCCATATTAGTCCAATATATGTGCTTCAAATCTTTGAAGCCATTACCCAAAATTATTTGCAAAAATTGTGCCACCTTTACTACCTTGTACAGGAACAAGCCACACAGTCTCTTCACTGTCACTTTTCCAACATAAGGATCCAATTTCCTCCTCGCTTTCAGAGTGAAGTTGGCCTCCATTTCTTCTCTAGTACGTTAGCCACCATACTGCTTCACACTATCATCCTAACACTCTCCTTACTCCCACAAACCAAGAAGCATCGAAGGAAATGCAAGGAAAAACTTCATTACATAGCAAATTTTTGGCCATCACCATTAATGTCAAACGCACATCCAACACCGGTAGCAAAACCTTCATCAATGCTTCATGTCCTTCAATAATTTTGAAAAACATTCCTCTACTTACTAACTAACACCACTTTGCATTAAATGCACTAGACAAAAATTACTCCAAAGAAACTCCTCTAAAATACTCAATTATAAATTCATCCACCTCTACAAACGTTAAAGCCCATTTCGAGAAGGTATATGCTTCCATGTTCCCTGTTCTCCTAACATATCTAATCTTTTAATCCTCAAAAAGAGCTAATTCTTCAATAATTTTCCTAATCACACCATGCAAATGCCAAGCATCAATTCCTCCTTTTATTAGTGCTTGGATGATTATCAAGAAATCACCCTCCACATGAATCCTTGTGGCCCCTAACTTCCTAACTAACTTAACGGGCCTAACAATATTTAAATTTTATTTGTGCATAATTAAATTGAATTAGTATATGTTTCAAGATAAGACCTCCAAGGCTAGGCTTGAGAAACTTTGTGTCACACATCGCAGTGGCCAGAAAGGTTTACAGGCCTTGATCTGTACATTTGTAAGTATATTTAATATGTTAAATGATATAATTTTTTTTATTTCCTTGGAAAAATTAAATGATTGCATATTAATTAGTTTAACTAGTCCATGTACCATGTTTTGACAGGAGGAGAAATATGGCTGCCATCCAAAGCAATTTGAAAAGAATATGTTACAAAACAAAAAGTGGAACAATTTTGTAATCTGGATGAAGAAAGAGGTACCGATAGTTGAGTTTCAATAACTTAGTTGGATATTATTGTGTTAATATGTCAATTTGCATCTCTTGTGTTGAGTTGTTTATTGATGTGTAGGATGAGTAAATAGAGCTCAAATCTTATGATTACAAGATGACCGTTTATGTGCATGAATAAATAGTAAAAGGATGTAGATGGACTCAATTCATCTGACTTTATGCCTCTTGGTAGGAATTCCTCTTGAATCTCTAATATTAGGTCCCTGAGACTTCCCTGTAGCTTTTACCTTTTGTTTCCACCTTTCCTATTCACTGTCAGACTCGTCTCATTTTTCCTTATCTACATTTCTAGCTTTGGCTTCTAATTCATCCCATGTTTTATCTTCCTCCTCTTCAGAATATTCTTCTTCTTCGTTCTCCTCTGACTCCACAAGAGATTCATCTTTTAAACCTTCATCATCTAATTATGATTCCTCTTCTACAACAGAGGGTTTGTATCCTTGATCAGACTCTTTTGAATTATCAAAATCAAAATCACTAGCTTCCATATTCAAAAATTCCCAACCACCATCTTCAATAAATTTATCTGGATCATCAGTAATACTCTTCAAAATTGGCAGCCAATTCAAGTTCATTCTTCTTTCATAATACTTTATATCCATGGAGTTCAACCATTCCTTGATGCCATCAAGCGAAGATTGAGGAATGGCATACATGCAGAGTACATCCCGCTTGAAGTCTTTGAAAACAATAGCCATATCAAATTACTTTTTCCCAAGTCCTACTCTCTCAAGGTTAACAATTCTCAATCTCACTAATAGCGATTACTAATAAAGGTAATTCCACCAACTCTACCAAACAGTTTACCATAGGAACAATAAAAGCAGAGGATTTGAAAGGAACTCCATGAAAACCAATCTCTCTAAATGGTATATCAAACTCTAGTTCAAAATATTTTAGATGAGGTTGCTCCCATAGCTCTCTTACTCACTTGACAAATCCTTGAAACTTTGACTTCTTAAATTCAAAAGATAAATCAACACCTAGTAGAGCTATCCAAAAAAGCTAACTAAAAACACAAACGTGCTCCTACACATAATGGCCTAATGGTTGGTTGTCATAGAAGTCAAACTACCAAAGTCACAACACTGATCGAGTTAACATATATGCATCCTTTGCATAAACAGCTGAAATGCATAACAAATAATCAATACATTAAATTTTGAGATGCGTTGAAATAATTAAATAAAACATGTTTTGGGGAAAATATCAGTAGCGTGGGGGAAGAAAGAATTAACCCTAATAAAAGCATTTTTTGTTGTTCTTGATACACCATCTGTAATTTTTCCTTGGATGACAGTACTCAATTTCTATATGTTGTACCCCTTAAATGTCCTACATGTTACAAATATGGAATAACAATGCACAACTTTGTATTGAGTCCAAAGGCCAAGGCATTCTGAATAAGGGTAGCCAAACTTGATAAGGATGCAGTCACTATTACACATATTGACAATCCCGAATAGTCATGTAAAGACAACTGCCTGTGAAAACCATAATCAATCAATTTATGCACATTCAAATCTAAGTTTGAAACCTTGCATTTCAGTCCATGCATCTAAGTCCTTGTTGAAGATTGAGGGTGTCAACAACAAAGCTAGAATAGCTCTCCTTAAACCATAGCTAGTTTTAAAGTGCAGTATTTCCAAATTCAAATCCACTTCTCAGCTAAGCAAAGGAGGTAGGATTGTTAGGTGCTACCTCAAACAAAGAAGGCCATAGAAAACATTGAAATAGAAGATCCAATAAGTGAGATGGCATAGTTGTAGACCATAGATAATCAAAAAAATTGTAATGCACAGATGCTTGTGATACAGACAAAAGGTGCTTACACATTGACTGAATATATCCTCATCAAAATGACCAGAAAGAAATTTCAAATTTGTAAATAAAGTCTGACAGTCAAGAAAAATAGTCAAAAAAATTAGAAGTAAACTTTGGCAAACATGTAGGTGAACTCAATTCATCTGACTTTATGCCTCTTGGAAGACATCAGGATCTCCCCTCCTAAATTTTGGACCACATCCATTACCTCCACATAAAACTAGACATCCTTGGTCTTCTTGGTTCCCACACCATGATATGGTTATGCAAATGAAAATGAAGCAAAGTAATCATCTCCTTCTCTGTTGGCTGGAAGAATGCATGCTTAATGTTTTGATACATGATATCATCTCTCTCTTTTTCTCTCATGGTTGAATACCAAAAATCCATTATGGTGGGCCTCCAGAGTTCTAGTCATCTTTCATCCTCTTCCACCAAATGTTGGCCTGATCCACATGTCTGTTAGCCTAATTGGCTTTGTTTTCAAAGTTGAAGTTTCTTCTTTGACATTCAAGAAAAATAGTGATAAAAATTGGAAGTAAACTTTGGCAGACATGTAGGTGAACTTAATTCATCTGACTCTATGCCTCTTGGTAGACATCAGGATCTCCCCTCCTAAAGTTTGGACCACATCCATTACCTCCACATAAAACTGGACATCCTTGGTTTTCTTGGTTCCCATGCCATGATATGGTTATGCAAATAAAAATGAAGCAAAGTAATCATCTCCTTCTCTGTTGGCTTGAAGAAAGCATGCTCAATGTTTTGATACATGATATCAGCTCTCTCTTCTTCTCTCATGGTTGAATATTGAAATCCATTATGGTGGGCTTCCAAAGTTCCATTCATCTTTCATCCTCTTCCACCAAATGCTAGCCTGATCCACACATTTTCCAGCCTAATTGGCTTCATTTTTGAAAGTTGAAATTTCTCCTGAGTCACTAGTGTAGCTCTCTCTGCCCCGACTCTTTCATTGCTATAGATCATCTCTGAGATTTAATCATTTGTACCACATGGTTGATGTGCTTTGAATCCTTGCATCTAAATGAAATTTCCTTAAAATAAATATTGCTAAATTTCAATGTTTCCATTGTAGTTGGCATTAAATTTGGTACCTACAACATTGAAAATTATCCTTATATAATAATTCCCTCCATCTTGTTGGCTTGTAACACTCTTGATGGTGGCTACATGAAATCTAATTATGATTCCTCTTCTACATCAGAGGGTTCATATCCTTGATCTAACTCTTCTGAATTATCAAAATCAGAATCACTAGCTTCCATATTCAAAAATTCTCGACCACCATCTTCAATAAATTTATCTGGATCATTAGTAATACTCTTCAAAATTGGCCGCTAGTTCAAGTTCATTCTGCTTTTATAATACTTTATATCCATGGATTTCAACCATTCCTTGATGCCATCAAGTGAAAATTGAGGAATGGTGTCAATGCGGAGTACATCCTGCTTGAAGTCTTTGAAAACAATAGCCATATCAAATTCCTTTTTCCCAAGTCCTACTCTCTCAAGGTTAACAATCTCAATCTCACTAATAGTGATTACTAAGAAAGGTAATTCCACAAACTCTACCCAAAAATTTACCGTAGGAACAATAAAAGCAAAGGCTTTGAAAGGAACTCCATGAAAACCAAGCTCTCTAAATGGTATATCAAACTCTAGTTCAAAATATTTTAGATGAGGCTACTCCCATAGCTCTCTTACTTGCTTGACAAATCCTTGAAACTCTGTATTGATTTTATTTTTCCTATCCCTCTCTTGTTGTTCTTCCTCAATTTCATCAGGATCATAAATTGACCTTCTTTCCCCTCCTAAATTTTGGACCACATTCATTACCTCCACATAAAACTGGACATCCTTGGTATTCTTGGTTCTCACGTTGTGATATGGCTATTCAAATGAAAATGAAGCAAAGTAATCATCTCCTTCTCCCCTAGTTGGAAGAATGCATGCTTAATGTTTTGATACATGATATCATCTCTCTCTTCATCTCTCATGGTTGAATACTAAAATCCATTATGGTGGGCCTCCAGAGTTCCAGTCATCTTTCTTCCTCTTCCACCAAATTTTGGCCTGATCCACAAGTCTACCAGCCTAATTGGCTTTGTTTTTGAAAGTTGAAGTTTCCCCTGACTCACCAGTATTAGCTGTAATTTTTTTGAAATTTTATTATGGTATGCGCACTTTGATATGATGTAATATGATTATGGTTTCATCTCATATGTTGTAATATTAGATATATAATAGAAAAATAAATTATTGCATGAAATAAATAATAAATTTTCATTTTAAATGTTTTTTTTGTAGAACACGGGTCTTCCAGAAGATCAAGATGATCCTCAACATGATATAAATCCACAAAATATTGGTTCTTCTGGTACAAATCATGTGGCAGAGGATGATGATGACATAGATACGGAAGACACCAAGGCCAGTGACAATGATGACGATGACGACGACGATGATGATGATGATGGTGGTGGTGGTGATGATGATGATGACGATGGTGATGATGATGATGATACAGTTGGTGATAGTAACTAGTGAAAATCATGATCATATAGACTACATCATGGATCATTTCTGATATATCGTTATGATGACTCTTTTCATTGTTACTATCATATGTATCATTTTCACGGCCTACAGTACTATATTGTTGAGCTGTATCATATTGACATGTATCATTTTCACTATATCATTTGGAAATGTATCATCTTGACTTGTATCAATTTGAGTTACATAATTTATCAATTTTATTTATATCATTTGTACATGTGTCATTTTCACTTATGTCGATTGTTGGACATGTATCATTTTGACATGTTTTTGATGTACTGACATATTTAACTTTCACTTGTTTTAGTTATATATGATGATGATCTTATCAGTAATGAATTGTAAATTTATATATATTAAAAGTGGTCGATGATTTTTGGATGGCTATTTATTAAGTATGATGATTTTAATTTACTGCTCAGGATGGATGTTGTCAAATTCAATTAAATTATAGATATTTGACTCACTTGTTTTAATTATAGATGATGATCATGTTACAATAATTATATTGTTATTTAATCATATGAGTTAAATAATTAAATTACTTACTCTATAATCATATGATTTATTTAAGAGGCATGATATATATAACTAATTAAATTGAAATAAAACATATTAAATTAATAAATGGAAGCAAAACAAGAAGAAATTTTAGAAGCAAAAAAGGAAACAACAATGGAAGCCAAACTAGAAGAAAACCAGAAGCAATCTTGAAAGCAAAACTGCAAGCAAAACTAGAAGCAAAACTGGAAGCAAACCTGGAAGAAAAACTAGAAGCAAAACCGGAAGCAAAACTGGAAGTAAAACTAGAAGCAAACCAGGAAGCAAAACTGGAAGAAAAACTGGAAGCAAACCTGGAAGCGAAATCGGAAGAAAAACTGGAAGCAAGACTGGAAGAAAACTTGGAAGCAAAACCAAAAGAAAAACTAGAAGCAAAACCAGAAGCAAAACCAGAAGCAAACTTGGAAGCAAAACCAAAAGAAAACCGGAAGCAAAACTGGAAGCAAAACTAAAAGAAAAACTGGAAGGAAAACCGGAAGCAAAACTGGAAGAAAAACTGGAAGCAAAGCTGGACGCAAAACTGGAAACAAAAATAGAAGCAAAACTAGAAGCAAAAATGGGAGTAGACATGAAAGCAAAACCAAAAGCCAAAATGGGTGCCAATTTTGGTGCAATTTCTAATGTTACTTCCCGGCACTATTTTAGGCACTAACGAAGGTGCTATTATTTTTCGGTGCTATGTCTGGCGCTAAATTCGGTAGAAAAGTCAGCACAAAATTCGACGTTGAGTTGACCATGCCTATTTGCGTCGAGTTTAGTGCCAGCCAAATTTTTCAATTCATGACTCAAAATACACTAAAATTTGATGCCAAATTCGGTGCTAATTGCATGTTGTTTTGTTGTGAAAGCAACTCATATTTTCCATAAGTGTTAGAGGAAAAATAGACACAATCCTTATCACTATGAAAGTTCACAAAACTCCAGTCATTCCTCAAAGCTCTCATTGTAGGTAAACCCAGAGAACAACGCCCAACAATTCCTTTTTGAAAATTGGAAAGTGTTATTACAACCATCGCCACTATACAAAAATCATACATCAATTAATTTTGTTGGCCTTCTCTATCAACGTACCAAGCGTATTTATTTTTTCATTTATTTTTAATTAAACTGATGAATAATTAAATTAAAAAAATGTTGATGTGCCAAGCCCTATGAGGATGAGCATAGTGAATGACATGCCATGTAATTCATAAACATGAAACTATTTTTCCTGATGAGCATGTTGCTTTTGTAGATAGAAATCTGCATAACTGTAATCATGGGATATGCAGAACATTGGTTAAATATTTGTGAAACACGTATTGCATTTAAGATTGCGAGGATGACGAAATAGAGGAGCTATTTTGGCCTGTAGAGAATGCAGGGAAATGCTACAAAATTCATGGCATTTGTCATGACTTAAAAATTCATGGAATTTTCCAAGAAACTACAAGTCATGTTGTTTGCCATGGATTTTGTAGCACTTCTGACTGCATGCACTGGAGGGAAATAGTGTTTTCATGTGTGTGCCTCAGATTTTTCACATGATGATTATGTGCATTACATGTTGTGTATACGTCTACTTCAGCATGGGTGCTCCAAAATATGCGTTCATCACTCCCAACTATATAATGTTCGCATATCAATAAAAAGATTCGATGAACCAATTGTAAATATTAAATATGGTAGGGTGGAGAGCAAGCCTTCTTTTGTTTTGTTTCATTTTATATTTCCTATGTGCACATGTGTATGTTTGTGAGATTAGATGCAGACAACATTCATATGTATGATAGGCTATATATTGAGTGTAATATTAAACATTCATCTTAGCATTGATTATAGTGCTAGATGATTTATCTTCTTGCTCGGTGGTTTTTTGAGTGCCCTCAAGGATCTATGACGCAATATGGTAGGGTGGAGAGCAAGCCTTCTTTTAGTGTGCTTGATTTTATTTTCTTTTCCCTTTTTCCCAATGTTCGTCACATCAAAACAACTTTTGTTCTTCATCCTCTCTTCCTTGACCATTTAAAACTTCAAAAACAATATTTGTTTCCCACAAAAAAAAATGTCATTTATGATTTTCTCTTGTATAACCATTACAAATTGTATTTTATGTGATTATGGAGGTCAACTACACACCGTTGCCATGTGCTCGTTAGAGGACAAACAATTTGTCAGTTGCATCACATTGTTTATCCCTACAAGCACATGGCAATAGTGTATATTGCTCCATTGAACAAAACCATTTTCAATGTTATGGTTGGCTTGGTTTTCATGTTGTACATGTCTACATTTTTTTATTTTTGGTTATTGCTTCTTATATGTACCTAGGTTTGCTAAACAAATTCCTACATATGCATCCAAGTCATGCAATGCCTATATATGTACTTGCAAAACAAAATCTATATTGATATATAGGTATCTAAAGTTAGATGCACCTTTTTAGTTATTATTCCTTTGAGCCTCAAAAAGGAATTGTTAGAATGATAGAACGAAATCTATACTGATATATAGGTATATGAAGTTAGATGTACCTTTTTAGTTATTATTTCTTTAAGCCTCAAAAAGGAGTTGTTAGAATGATAGGTTGTATATTAAGTGTAATAAGAAACATTGGTTTCACCATTGATCAAAGTTGTGGAGAATGTATGTTCTTGCTCAGGGGTTTGGTGAGAGCCCATGAGGCTCCATGACCCAATAAGGTAGGGTGGAGAGAAAACCTTCCTTTTTTGTGTTTCATTTTGTATTTCCTATGTGCACGTGTGTATGTTTGTCAAATTAGATACAAGCAACATTCATATGTATGATAGGTTGTATATTAAGTGTAATATTAAACATTGATCTCAGCATTGATTATAGTGCTAGACAATTTATCTTCTTGCTCGGGGGTTTGTTGAGAGCCCTCAAGGCTCCATGATGCAATATGGTAGGGTGGAGAGCAAGCCTTCTTTTAGTGTGTTTGATTTTATTTTCCCTATGTACAGATATCTATCTATGTGAAATCAAATGCACTCAACATTTAAATATAGTCTTTCCTCTTATGCATGCAAGAGATGCAATACATATATATACTTATGAAACAAAATCTATACCAAAATATATGTTTCTCAAGTTAGATGCAATTTTTTGCAGCTTTTGTTGGTTGGACATATGTTTTCTTTTCCCTTTTCCTAATGTTTGTCACATCAAAACAACATTTGTTCTTGATCTTATTGCTTTGTTTCTTATAGAAGTGGTTATACATTGAGACAACATGCTCTGTTTTCTAATCTTTGACCAAAAATTTTTATATGTAGACATGTATATATGTGAAATTAGTTACAAACAACATTCATATACATCTGTATTTAAACTTGTTGATACACACACACACACACATATATATATACATCTCTGCAACTTCTGCTCTTCTTACTTCATGTCCATCACATGCATATGCACTTGTGTTTAGAACTTCTTCTCCTAGTTCTTGTCATCCATTATGATACTAAACAATTGTGATGTTTTCAGTTGGCTCAATCTCTTTAGCTATACCATTGTTCTTTGAGTTGTTGTTTACAAGCACTTTATTGTTTTCCCCAGATTATGATTGTAGGATCCTCAACTCTATTCAAGTTCCATTCCTACATCAAGTGTGGACCCAAAAAAGGAAGAAAAACTCCAAAGAAACCAACTCTATTATGTGCAGCATAGAGACCAAATATGTGCAAGTCATCGCGCCAAAAACTTGGAACAAAGAGTTGTTGTAGTTCATCCTTTCTTGGCCCTTCCTAATCAAGAGTTCGCACCGCAATTGCTACCGAACTTGTTAGAAACACATGACCCTTCGTAGCTTACATATAACCTTCCCAATGAAGGTTCCTCGACAGTGGGTGGATGTGACTCTCAGTACAACCTTCCCAAGCATGGCTTGGCACCCACGCCATCTGCCCATCACCATTTTAAAAGTATGTTTGGAGATACTTTTTGCGCTGCAATGCAGTCCTTTCACCAGCACATTGATGCTTTGTCTGATTTGAAAGTTTGTAGTGTTTGCAAGGAAAGTTGCATTGTCATGAAAGTGTGAGCATCCAACATGGTTGTCGTTTTCTAGTGTTTTGCTTCTGAAATGGGTGTTCATCGATTCAATTCAATGAACAAGATGGACCCAAGACCACAGCCTCCTATCCTTGCAAAGCTTACTCAAGTTGAAGAAATTCTTATAGCTAGAATTGCTCTAGTTTTGCAAGTGACCCATGCTAGAGGCCAATACAAATCTAATGGCCATATTATATGCTTTCCTCAAGACATCACGGCCATTGCAACTTTGTTGCGACGTTGCCTACATGATATTGAAGTGGTCATTGTTCAAAGAACTCGCATTCAAGGAACAAACTATGATTGCTATGTTGGAAAAACATAATGTCATGAATGCATTGATATAGAAAATTAAAAATGATCCATACTATAGTGACGTTGCAATTGATTGTGATGCTTTAAATTTGTTTCCTGCTACAAGTGTTGACATCTCCAATCTGTTGCACATAATGAAAGAACCAATAGAGAACATAGTTGAACTAGTACCAACTTCTAAAATTCTTGTTGATGAGGAAGCTAAGCTTGAGAACTCATCATCATTTATTCCATTGTTGCCCAACCCTCCTCAGGAATTGCAAGCAATCAGAGAATCCTTGCATATTGAATACATTAGTCAAGATACTTTTCCTTGCCTAAGATAAATTCTAACCCTATCAATGAATACAATACAGATGGGTTATTAAGAAATTATTTTCCAACATTGTTCCCCACTAGAACAGCGATGCCCATACAGTTGAGAAGCATACAAATTCACTTACATGAATATGCATTGCACTTGATGAGACACTATGATAATAGATTTGGAAGGCATGTTAGATTTAGATATTACCTTTATAATTTAATAATGAGGCATCGAAGCCAAAAATCGGCTTCCATCTTCATGAAATAAAACTTGGAAGAGAGGATCCCAAAGTCTATCGTTGCACTGCAACAACTACTTCGGAATACACCAGACACCCAGATTGCAAACCAGCTCATTCACTTTGGTGCATCCTTGAGAGGGACACGGTCATATTGGGGCAAGTGCTAACAAGAGATCGCTGCAATGATCCACCAGCTCGAGACACCGACTCCTTTTTTCACTCTGAGCTCCGTAGACACAAAATAGCCTGATTTGCAAAAGACCCTTGATATTGGTGCTTAGTATCATGTGCCATACTCCTAAAGATTCTTCATAGGAAATGTTGTCTAGAACCCGCATGTAACAGCCTTGTACATGCACTTGCGGTTTACCATTTTCCTTGAGGTTCTTAAGAGTCTTTTCCATACAAAGGATTATTGGTATAGGTATGAGTGGAAGCATCGTGGATCAGCACATGTACATGGTTTCTTGTGGCTCCCAAGTTCCCTAAATATGGACATGCTTGACTGGTCCAGCCCACACGAAGTTTAGTAGGAAAAAATCTTCTTTGATTGCTATGTTTCATCATGGAATCCTCGTTCCCCAGAACAGCTAATATCAAGAGTCCACCACTCTTCCCTAGAGGACCCGTGTTTTCTTGACACTTCACAAATTTCTTGCATGGACCCAATGGTGGATTACAAACAGCTGGTGAACACGGTGCAAAGGTATACCAAATGTACTCAGTACACATATCTTAGGAAAAAAGGACAGCAATTACAATCTCGCTCCAAAGCTCCATGGAATGCACAACCATCATTGATATTGGAAATTCACAATGAATCAAACAAATCCTACAAGCCAGCAAGAAATGATGAGTGCCTTAATATCCACAACCCTGAGATGCTTGCGATCTAGTGAGAAAACATTGATTTCCAGCCAGTCTTGTCAAGACAAATTGTGCTAAACTACATTTCCAAATATGCATCAAAGTCTGAAAATAAGTCTGAAAGCTATATTGATATCTTGTGCAAAGGCTTGCAAATACAAATTCATCTGGGGATAAAGCGTTGCTTGCCTATGAAAATTTCATGATGAATTTGGTTGCAAATCATGACATTGGTGCAAAAGAAACATGTCATAGGTTGTAAAAGTTGCCCCTTGTCATGTCAAGCTGGAATTTCCTATCTTTAAATGTGAGTAGGAAAACCTTGTACTGTTTGAAAATAGCTGATAATGGTGAAGATCTTGCAAGTAGTTATATTCACTATTACATGCAAAGACTAGCTGACATGGACACTATATCCCTTAATCAATTTGCTCAATTGTATACCCATCAGAAAAATATGTTGTGATCATTGTTTACCTGCTATTCAAGTCTACCCCTCCTGAGCATTGTGATATGTTTGAAACATTTTGTTGATCAGAATTGCTCCTATACAAGTCATTTTGAAATGTCGAAGCAGATATAGGCCTCACCAAAGATAGTATAACACACAACTAGAGGCTATTTCATGTTGTTGTCTATCACCCTTGACATTTCAATAGAGTTATTACTACCCCCACCAATCAAGAAGAAGGTGATAGTGATACCAACAGCACCCAGTCTCTGCCTTCCACAGATGAATAAGAATGGGAATTTCTTTCTCACCTCGGTGCTACAAACAGTTTCTGCATGGACCAGGTGCAGCTATTAGGTAGGCGGGACTTCGATTTAAATCACATGTGGGACACACATGATGTTCCTAATATTCTACATAGTGTTGCTATAGATTTCATCTCAACAAGTAAATTGCATATAGCTAAAGATAGTTTTTTCCCACCTACTGCACCTGCACTTTTTCATTAGTTATCGCCTAAGCAAGAGCTTGCTCTAAATATTATTAAACAACACCACCTTGGCCCATCTTCATCATCACCATTGCATATGATTATTCAAGGTACTATAGGTACAGGTAAATCATTTCTTATAGACAACATCCGAAGAGCACTAAATACATTGCCAAAATGGAGAATGAATCCTTTGCTTGATTTAGAGCCAACGGGGGTGGCCACTTATAATATATGTGCCTCTGCAATGCATATAGCTCTTCGGATACCAATTAGAGATATGAATATTTTGCAAGGACAGACATTGACCATATTTCAAGAGGACTTTAAACACATTAAGTACATGTTAATTGATGAAATAAGATTCTTGGGACCCAAGTTGTTACTCAAAATAGATAGTCGGTTGCGGCAAGCATTTCCTGCTAGATGTATGCAACCATTTGGTGGTGCCTCTGTTATACTTGTGGGTGACCTCGCACAGTTACCACCTGTTTTGGACAGGCCTATCTACACTTGTCACTCCATAGCCTTGGCTCTTTCGTACACTTGTAATGTTGTCACGCTCGACACAATCTTCTGCAAACATGGACATTCTAATGCACAACAATAGTTTTGTACACTCCTTTTGAATATTTGAAATACTCAGGAATCTCAAGCGATTGGAAAACTCTTATGAATCAAACAAACTCCATGCTTTCATCTCAAAAAAACCAAGAGTTTGATGCAGCTATTCACTTATTCCCAACAAATAGCTTGGTCACATTGCACAATATAAAAATTATTAAACAGTTAAATGCTCCTGGATTGTAATCAATATTGTTGAAACTACTCACTAAAACACGCCTAATTATGTCAATGACGAGCAACTTCAAGTAGAGCAGCTCTTACTTGCAATTGGTGAACAAGTTATGTTAACAACAAATCTTTGGGTGGCAACTGGCCTGGTCAATGGATCATTGGGTATTGTCAAGTCTATCGTACATGCTATGGGTGTTAAACCACCTCAATATGTTGTTGTGCACTTCCAGAACTACATTGGCCCAGCATGGGATCAAGACAACCCAAAAGTCATCCCCATTCCCTCGATCACATAGGGCAACTGAACACAAATCCCCTTGGCAATGGCTTGGGAAATAACAATACATAAATCTCAAGGCTTGACTTTGGAGAAAGCTACAATAGATATTGGAACTAAAGAAAGATAAGGACTAACATTCATAGCTCTTTCCCATATAAAATCAATTGCAGGAATACACATAGATCCACCTTTCTCTTTTGACAGATACTCTAGATTACATGCCAACAAATTAGTGCACTTTGAATCAAAGAAGAGGATCACCTCTAACAGCTCTATCCATTGCCATCATGATGAAAAAAATTTCTTCTTTTCGATAACTATATCACTTTTCCCTTCCCTTTTCATTTCAATGCATTTAGAATTTCCACAATTTCTAATTGTTCAATTCCATATGTAACTTGACTCACTGTTTCCTAACGTTCTCAGTTGTAACTACAGATCTCCACAATGCTAAATAGATTCACGATGGCATGTTTTGCATGCTATACGAGCTGCAACTACATTCTAGTAATATACAAGGTAAGGCTATATGTAATTTATTCCATCTCTTTTTCCACAACTACATTTTAAATTCTTTCTCATAAACGATACAACTGTATATACTTTTAATAATGTATATCATTGATTTCAACTCTACAAAATCCACAAGTAATGGAAAAGAATTAAATGGGACTTGTAATTGTAAAGATATTGCATCTCGCTGCATGCAAAAGGTATGTTTGCATCTTATTTATTTGATCTCTTCTATTACATGTGCATTACATATTATTTCTTATAAATTATAGAACTGTTTATGTTTCCTAATCTAGATATTCACTAACAATAACACATATTCATCGCACTAAAGTACACATTTTGTTCAATTCCATATGTAACTTGATTCGCTGCTTCCTAATGTTCTCAATTGTAACTACAGATATCCACAATGTTAAATAGCTTCACAATGGCATGTTTTGCATGCTATACGAGCTACAACTATACTCCAATAATATACAAGGTAAGGCTATATGTAATTTATTCCATCTCTTTTTCCACAACTGAATTTTAAATTATTTCTCATAAACCATACAACTTTATTTACTTTTAATAATGTATATCATTAATTTCAACTCTACAAAATCTGCATGTAACGGAAAAGAATTAAATGGGACTTGTAATTGTAAAGATACTGCATCCCGTTGTGTGCACAAGGTATGTCTGCATCTTATTTATTTGATCTCTTCTATTACACATGTATTACATATTATTTCTTATAAATTATAGAACAGTTTATGTTTTCTAATCTAGATATTCACTAACAATGACACATATTCATCACACTAAACTACACATTTTCCTTTCATTTTTGTAGGTACTCAGGTCAAACAAATTCAGCAATAAGAAGAATACTACAATGGACATAATGATAATAATCATATCATCAAAGAACCAGCCTACAACCACTGATTTCCAATATGGGCTATTTATATTTGTTAAATGCTTCACACTTCCATTTATTAGAAATGTTGCTCTTCATTTATAACATTGACTATGGTTGTTCTCAATTATCATGGAATATTTTTGAGATTTCAAATAACTTCAAAATATTCTCCTATGTGTAGTTACATAAAAAAATATAAATTTTTAGTTATTATTTCTTTGAGCCTCACAAAGGAATTATTAGAATGATAAAACAAAATCTATACTGACATATAGGTTTTAGTTATTATTTCTTTGACCCTCAAAAAGGAAATTTTAGAATGGTAGAATCTATATTAGGTGTAATAAGGAACATTGGTTTCACCATTGATCACAGTGCTCGACAATGTATGTTCTTGCTACAGAACAACAATCAACAATGCCCTATGGAAAATATCATTAACTATTTTTTAAAAATGGAAGAATCATGGATCACATTGTTGATAGCAATTGGACTTACTATTTTTGAAATACTGTACAAAGGGTTTTTACCAAATATATTATCTACCACTGTGTTCAATGGTTAGATCAATGTTTCATAGTGTCATTAATATACAGCCTATCATTGTAAGGATTACTTTTTGACGTTGAAAGAGATAATAAGTAAAAGGGTCCATCTATCTTTAGGTACATATATATCGGTATAGATTTTTCTTTGCAACTACATATATCTGCATTCCATACTTTCAATGCATAGATATACTTCTAGTGGCGATGGTTGCAAGCCAGTAAAGCATTTTATGCTATTTTTCATAAGCCATTGTTGACTGTTGTTCAATGGCCTCAAATAAATTATTTCATTTATGGTTTCTGTCTACTGGTAATGGTTGCAAAGGAATAAAATAGTTATCGAAAACAACATAAATTGTTATTAAATGCTAAATGATTGTTATCTCCTTGCATAGACATAAGGGAGGTGCTTATTATACAACTCATGGTGTATATCATTTGATGGTTGCAACACTGGTTTACTGAAAATAACATAAATTGTTGTTAAATGCTAAATGATTTTTATCTCCTTGCATAGACATAAGGGAGGTGCTTATTATACAACTCATGGTGTATATCATTTGATGATTATTTTATCATTTTCAAGGTGACATTTAAATGATTATTCTTACAAGTCAAAGTGCATAGACTTTTGAGCATTCTAAAGAATAAGGTAAAAATCATGGAGACTAACAAAGGTGCAAGTGTTTGATTAACACGTTGATCAACACACATTATAAAGTGTTACATGGGTATTATGATTGTTATGTGCAAATGATGACATAATGAAGTGTTTTATTTGTAACAATGACACAATAATTATGTCCTAAAATAATCACCATCGCCGCTACATGAAAAGCATAAATAATAGGCCATTGTTGATTGTTGTTCTCTTGCTTTAGCGATACTTACACAACAACAGTCAACAATTCCTTATTAGAAATAACATAAACTGTTTAATTCCTTTGCAACCATTCCCAACAGTGGCTAATCGAAAACAACATATGTTTCATTTCATAAATGACAATTACTTTGACCACTTCGTAATCAAAGTTGAGATCAATGTTCAATATTACACTTGATATATAGCCTATTATACATATGAATATTGTCTACATCCAATTTCATATGTATGTTACGTGCACAATAGCTCGACATTTGGACTTCCCATCCGCCTATCAGCTTATCGTTGCATGTCACTACACGCAACTACTAGTATAAAATATTTTGTGTAATCTAAGTTAGACACATTAAAATGTTTGTAATATGTTAATTATACTTGTTTTATTTGTACAATAATTACTAATTAATTATGTCTTTTTATTATTATATATAAATTATATTCTTAATACAATTAGTAAATACAATTAATCTATTTTAATATAAAACAAAAAAATTAACATACGAGGGTGTACACCTTGCACCCTCCCTGGTGCAAGTGCTAATTACTTAGACACATAATGATTATTAGTTCCTACCGGTAGGCAGGTATACTTATGCATTCGCCCGGAATGCATTTAACTGCTAGCATTGACCAATCACATTTCGCCATTTAACATATTACTTTTTTTTTGTATAGTTTGAATTTGGAGAGCTATTTTATATATTGGAAAATTAGCATTTATCTATTTTTCTATTCGTCCGAGTAGCTTTAAAAATCATTTTCATTTTAAAAAATTCGGGAAAATGCGAACGCATAAATTGATTAAATAAATTTAAGCAAGGCATAGTTTAAAAGTTGGCGGCTAGAGGTACATAATCCATGAATGCAGATTAAATGCATTAAAATATCAGGGAACTGCGAGCGCAAAAATTGATTAATTAAAATTAAGCA
>VDFB02089351.1:0-88717 GCA_007258455.2 Sequoia sempervirens | reverse complement strand
TGGTTTCTAACATGGTATCAGAGCCTCGATTTACAACCCCTTAGCTTTTTTGGACGAACATAGTGCAGAGCTCGTTCGAGGTCCCTCGAGGGTTTCATTCCTTGAGCATCATTATGCAGCGTATTGGATCAGATCAGGGTTTTCCGTTGGATTCAGAGCACTGGAAAAAGTCAGAAATGGCTTTTATTTTATTCATTTTGGTCACCGTTTGCCAGATCTGTGAGGGTCTCAAGCTCGGTGATTTTTCTGAAAGATCTAGGGGTCGCATGATTTTCAGAGCACTTTGGGCCCAAACGGACCTCGCCGTTAGATTCACAGCACCCAAAAACCCCTATTTTCATATAAAGTTTGTCCGGTTTGGACACAGTCATCTGGAGAGGCAAAAAAAATTTCCCAAGGGTCGTACGGCCCCCAGGCATGCTTCACGAGGCACGCTTCCGCCACTCTGCCAGGTCTCAGCCCCCATGGCTTTCAAGGGAGGTCATGTGGAGGGCCAGGGGCCCGAGCTCTAGCCCCCAACCGGTTGCAGCATATGCCCTGGTCACGCGGGTGACTAGGGGCCGCGCCCAGCGCCCAGTGCTAGCCCCCCAGCCCCTGTTCAGCTCCAGCGGTGGTCACATGGGTGACCAGGAGCTTCGGCCCTAGACCCTGTTGCCAGCCCCCAGGTCCGCCCAGGCGACTAGGGGCTCCTTTTTTTTGGCCCCTAAGGGCTTTTGGCAGCCAAATCGAACATTTTTGGACAACATTCATGGAAACGGGCGTATCTTGGGCATACGACGTCCTTTTTTTTGCAAACGAGATATCGTCGGAAAGCTGTTTTGAAGCTCTACGCAATGGTGCTAGTGTGATTTTCTGGTTTTTCTTTTTTGACATCTTTTTCAGCCTCAGAAGTCAGATGTTTCCGTTTTCACTTTGGGAAGCATATCTTTTGACTCGCTTATCCATTTTTTGCTATTTTCACGGTGTTGGAAAGCTGGTTTCAGCCTCTATACATATCTGAGGTCATTTACAGAATATGTTTACCTTATTTTATGCATGCATTCATTTTTTGTTTCGTGTGCTAGGTTTGCATTTTCGCTTATGTTTCTATAGTTTTGCATTCTCTCCTTCTACAATCATTGGGTATTGTAATAACGAATTTATATAAAGTTCCATTAAGGGGGGTTCTTACATCCATTATATGTATTAGTGAAAAATTGCATGAGTTTGTCTGGTTTCTTGTTGTCTCCTTTTAGCTTCCTTCTTGTTTAGCTAGACACATCATTGGTTTGTTTTGGTTCACACTTCAGTTGGGATTTTATGGTTCTTGATCCGCATTGGTTCAGATCTTTCTCATTTGAAGGCCATGCTTTTATGGTTAATGTTCCAGAATCTTGATGGTACTCGTCCTATGGGAAATTTTAGTTTTAGTTTGGCATTGGCTTCGAGAGACACAACTTCCAGATTTGTCATCATTATGGGTCCTTTCATCCTTTCATCTACTGTTGCTTACAGATTCCAGGGTTGATCCAGTATGTGATTTTCCAGTGTTCCTTGGCATCAGGTCTGCTGTTGTATTTGTGATTCCAATATGGTATTTTCCAAATAGAAGTATCTTTCCTTGCTTTCCAGATTTGGGGTTCCAGTGTTGCTTCATCAGAGTTCTTCTAGTGCTTCGCAGCAGTAGTTCATCTCTCTGAGGGGGGGTTTTTCCCACTGGGTTTTCTCTCTCTTTGCATTTGTACACGTGTACTTGATCAGGCCTTGTTTTTAGGACTCATATTTGCATAATAATCTAATTCTCCCTAAGTTACATTTATGGGGGGGTGTTGGTGTAATTAATTATTAATTACACTTTGCATAAGTTTACTTAGGCTTTATTTATTTCCTAAGTTATAGGTTTTCATCTTTATCTTATTTGAGCTATCTTGTTGCTCAAGATAAGATTAGGTTTATGCATCTTTGCTTTTATAAAGAAAATTATCTCTTGTAATATTTGGTACTTCAAATATATCAATTTGCACATCTTTTTCAAATCTCTGCTTTTTCATTTTTCTCTTCTATGGAAGGTGATTTTTCTGGTTTGCAAATCTGATCTTGGTTTCTAACACCTTAATGGATCCGTTCCTACGATAGACATGATCAACAATGGACAATAGTCCTAAAACCTCAAACAGATATGGAAAGTGATACTACAACTTTGTTTTAATCTTTTTGTAGTCTTATTTTTTATGATTTATTTTATTGACTCATTCCTGGGATCTCTCAAGGATTTCCATAAGGATTTAGAGAAGAAAGAATGGGGGAAATTGAGGATCATTTTGATTTGTTGTTTGTAAGATATTTTTATAATATTACCATGGCAAATACTTGCTTTATTGAGTGTATGGAAGTTGTGTTGAAATACTTCGTGAAGCAGTTGCATGTTAGGTAGTCTATACCTCTCTATGTGACTAGTTCGAAAGGTTTTTAACACAACCCAACCATATACTTTAAACAATTTTTCGTATGTCCGGTATGAACAAGAATATTCTTTCTATGTCAAGTCAAAGTTCATGTAATGGATACACAGTCACCTTGGTCATTAATACCCTAGTGCATTGTATCTATTTGCTACATC
Source organism: Sequoia sempervirens (assembly GCA_007258455.2). Lineage (NCBI taxonomy): Eukaryota > Viridiplantae > Streptophyta > Pinopsida > Cupressales > Cupressaceae > Sequoia > Sequoia sempervirens. The sequence continues at coordinate 86,118 of VDFB02089351.1, read as the reverse complement.
AAATAGGATTGTTCAAACTATGAAGCCTCCAAGCAAAGAAAATGCAACACATCAACAACTAACAATATCAAATTTCTATCCATCAACAAATATTTCTTCTAACATCCATCCTGCATCACAAATACATTAGTACCATATCCATCCTTCATCCACAATGTTGTCAATACAAATAATTATGATAATAAAGAAATAAAAAACATCATATCTCATGAATAAACGACATACATCCATCATATATCAACATCATACAAACATCATATATCAAAATGATATATTGATCATCCGTGATAAAACATCATATGAAACAATATATGATTTATCCATCCACATCATATGCATACATCATAAAAAGTACAAAAACATATATAAACATACATCATCATACATAGTCATCCATGATCATCACATAAACATAAATGAGTTGAATCGAAGAAGGTATATCTCATATATATCATCATCAAAAAAGGGAGAATGTCATAGTACATCATTAGTAGTGAAACAAGTGTGATATGATAATACAAATTAATACATATATACAAGGCATTGACCAAGCCGATGAATGTGTATATAAAATCATGTCTATAATATGAAGTCTCTGAGCAATAAACATCATAAAGATCAGGTACATATGTGACACTTCCTAGCAGGAAGGGGAGGAATCTATAGAATAGGTTGCGGACCACCATCTGGATCTAGCTATCTAACAAAATGACTAGTTGACTCGGCACCACTGTCCGCAACACTAGGCTCTCTGAATCTTGGGCATCTCTATGCTCAAGGAATAAAGGCATCATATAGAGTCTAATAGTATGTATCCCTCTATAATAACTGATCCCACTCAGTGCGAAGACTATCTTGATCGGTCCTCAGACTATCCCTCTCTATAGTGATAGCATGTAACTATGTCTTAGCAATGACATGGTGCCCAATCTCTATATCTCACTTGACTCTGAGGCAATCTTTCTCTATGATCACTATGGAGATTTGTGCCTTTGTGGCATGTCGCTACCCTATCTTTGTTGCCAATTGTACACCTCCATCTCTAGGTGGTGGAGGGGGACCTAGAACTTGTCCCTAACCCTACACCTGATCACCCTATGCCACATCCTATCGGGCCCGATGAAGCTGCTCAACTAGAACCTCAATACGTTGTCGCTCCCTATGACTAACTGTGATGCTTGCTCTACCAACTTTGGAATCACCACCAGGATCTGTGAATCTCAATGGCACATGTTGTGCCCACCACTTATCAAAATTGGGAGTGGTACTCAAATTTTCTAAACCCACTGGGTAACCCCATCCAACTAGGGAAAGCACTCTAAAAGTAGCAATGGTAGCATCTCTGTCAACCTGATGACCCCATACCCAAACCTCTCTAGTGGTCTAACCAAATTGGGCCTCATATGCATCAAGAAACTGGCCCTATCTCTCTCCAAACTTCCTGCATACTCTATTGGGTAAATATCACTTGAGAAGAGAGAGAGTGATCGATCAATCAACCATCTAGTTTGTTGATAGTATACTAGTTGCTCTTGATCCTTAGGCCATGCATCACAATCCATATAAGGTCTCCAACCGAAACCTGTCATGTTATCGAACACACGATGCTAAAGGAAAGATCCCCAGGCAAGGTGTAATATAAAAATTCTCCATAACAATAGGAGTACAAATTACCATTAGTACGATCTTGTATACCATCAGACTGCATCCCTATAATATGCTCCCAATCCCATACATGTAAAAGAGAGATACCTACAAAAGTGGATTTCCCACCTTGATATGCAACCTCACGCATATCTCTGTAGAGGTGGGAAAGAAGATAGGTACCCCATGCATATCTAGTCTCATGCTCAAACATCTCCTCAATACATATACCCCATCTAACAAGGAACTAGCGACCTCTCCTATCAAGAACAACTAACCCCAAAACCAAACCGCGAATAACAAGGGAAACCAGGTCGACACTACCAAAAAACTCTGATAAATCAATCTCATACTCTCAAACCTCAAAGTGTCTGACACCACATGCATGCCACATAGCATGGACACCCCATCGAACATGGTAAATAATTAGCTCACCATGCATAGGTATGCAAAGAACCCTCCACACATCCTCAAGGGTAATGGTGGCCTGCCCTATAGGTAAATGGAATGAAGAAGTCTCTGAATGCCACCACTCCACGAGCGCGGTCATCATCGTAGTGTGACATCGGATGGGAGGCATGTAACAAAAATGATGTAGCCCAATCACATCTAGAAAATCTTGCTCCAAAACATCAAAATCAGCAATAAGATCAAATAGATCCTGAGGTCAGTAATAACTTTAAGAAACCCCCCTTAAAAAAAGATATAAAATACTAGCGAATCTTTCAATTTTTGAGGAAAAAAATTTAATTTCTATTGGCGAATCTTTCCTTTTTTGAAAAAAATATTAATTTTATTGGCGATTTTCTTACATCACTAAAATTTTGTTGAAAATTTTGGCGAATATTGAAAATAATAGGAAAATGCATTAATTATGATGGAAAATCTATTCAATCTAAAAATAATTCTCATGAAAAATTAGGGGCCCGAGGGTGGAAATTATCAATGGGTTGAAGGGGTAGACTATAATATTTACTTTTCACCATTGTTTTAAAATATAATATAATGGTTCTCATTGTATTTTGTAAGGTAAAATGTACCCATGATATGTAATTCTCATGGGGCTCAAAATTTGTTTTATATCATTGATCTAACGAATCTCATTGTACTCTTTATGGCAAAATTTACCCACAATCTATAATGCTCATGAGACCCAAAATTATGGGGGCCATGAGCATTATAGATCATGGGTACATTTTACCTCATGGAATACAACAAGGGACATTAGATTATATTGTAAATCAATAATGGAAACAAAAGATTAGAAATATGGTCCTAAAGCAACTAATAGTTATGATATACTATTGGAAAATTAATACAGATTTCTACTATAATTTATAAAATTTAGGTGAATCTGATCTAATCATTTATCAAATATTGTGGCAAATTTTTGAGTTAAATTTTTTAATAAAATAAATTATTTGGTGATTTAAATAATACTATAATAAAATTTTGTAAAAATGTGGCGATTTAAGTCACATTGTAGCTCAAACTATTAGACAATTTTAGATTCTCAAATTTCCACTATTAGCCAATTGGCGAATATTAGCCACAAAAAAAATCACTACCTGAGGTCATCTCTCCCTTGACTAAAATGGTTTAAGGACCACCTACAACCATTCAACCCATGATGTCAAGGGTGCACTCTAAGATACCAAAGCAAACTTCAAAACGATGAACAACAAGACTTAGAGTTCCAAAAATTCAAAAGCAAAGGATTTCTAGCAAAAGCGATGAAGTTATTGACAAAAGCGGTGAAGCAAGGCAAGTGCGAGAATTTTTTTTCAAAAGCGAGGAGATATAGCAAGTGCACCAAAATCAAAAGTGCAAATGTTACTCAAAATTGCAAATTTACCACAAAGGCGCAAAAAATAGAACCAATCAATCAAAAGTGAAAAAGTAGAGCAAAAGTGAGTTGCAAAGGTGAGAAAGTAGGTTAAAAGTGCAGAAGAATGTCAAGTGCACAAATTTTTTACAAAAGTGAGCATTTCAAAATGTCAAAAGTGCTAAAACCTATGCTTCTGACTAGTTTGACTTTGTGCGAAAATTACGAGAACATGAGAAGAAAAATGAGAATCGAGAGGGTACATAGTGGGACATCGACACTTGCGGGCCGTCCAAACTCTCAAACCAAGTTTGAACGATGTGGGGCTCCCTGAATCCTAGGAATTTCTCCTCGACAACTAACAAAATGAGAAATCCAGAGGCTAGAATTCTCTATAGGATCAAAGTGCAAATGAGGTAATTAGAACTTTAATTACCTATTTTAACACTCAAAAACCCTAAATTTTACCTCAAAAGCCCTAATTTTACCTTAGGGAACCTTCCTATGTTCAAATTAGAACCTCCCAGGAACATTGAAACAAGCAACGAGGGACCTACAAACCTAATTTTCTGTCCTCTCCACAAATGAACTGAAATAAACTAGTGTCGTGAGCTTGACCTCAAAATCCAAAAAAAATTGGCCAACCTCTCGAGGGGGTAGCACAGAGTCCTACCATCATCCTATTGACCATTGGGGCATAGTGAGGCATATTTTTTTTTCAAAATATTGATCTTAACATCAAATCTTTGAAACAAAGCAACCTGTACTTTGTATCAAAGAGGGGGAAAATGTAGACATGTAAAATTGACCTAACACTTATCACACATACTAAATGACATTTTCACATCATCGACATCAATATCATCGAAAATCACTTCATTTCACATCAATTGCATCCAAAACCCTAATTTCCCCTATTAATTGAATAATATAATATTATGTAATTAATTCACTTTTTCATCATTTTTGACTAATTAAATAAATTCCATTTATTTAATAAAGTCCTAAAGCCCTATTTATGCTATTAATTGAACAATATGACACTATTTAATTAATTCATGTTTCATCAATTTCAGCCAATTAAATAAACTGCATTTATTTAATAAAGTCCTAATCTAAACTTTATTCATCCCAATTAGTTAAATAACACCAATTATTTAATTGTGTCGCTAAATCACTTTATTCCCCTAAGTCTATTAAATTATTAAATCATAATAATTTAATTAACTCACTTTCCCTCCAAATTTGAATAATTTGAATAAACTATTCAAAACATCATAAAATAATCAAATCAAACTAATGCAACTTTATTTTCAAAAGTCAAACTTGATTTGCACATTCAACTCCAAAATGAATGAATGAATTAAATCATTCTCAACCACTTTCCTGATTGAGTAAATTATAATCCCTTGATTTCTCAATCTATTTCTTCAATCACACAAATTGTGTAATCTATTTTACACAGATTATTCATGTCTATTTCCTCTCATCATCTTTCGACCGCCGGTCAAGATATTCTACTATGCAATCTTGATCATCCATTTAAAATCACAAATTCTATATAACAAACCTCTTTCCTCACAAAAAATGATAGAAGAATCAACATCATTTGCACAACGAAGTATTTCCAAGATCTGAATCACCATTAACAATGCTTCAACATATTCCTTCAATCAACATACACATCGCATCAAAGCTTCTCACATGCAACAATGGAGGCTTCACAGTGATATGAACAATCTGACATCTTGCGAACACACTCCAACATGGGATGGTAAATTTTCTCTTATTTTGAATTATATTTTATAATCATAGGATTTCATTGTGTGTTTTGAATAACTTATAAAGTCATTTCATGAGTGGAGGAATAGATCTAGATTAGTGTTTTTTATTTATATTAGCTTCTACTTCATCGCATTTCTCTTGTTTATGCTCCATGATTTTCCCCCTCAAACAATTGTTATGCATTTTTTATTTATTTTTCAATAAGTATAATAACTTCACTAGGATAATTTAGGTAATCTCAAGTCTTTGAAAGCACATACAATACTAGTACCATCACAAGCCTACTAGTCCAAGTCGATAATTTAATGAAAGTCTTTTCAATGTCAAGTGGACTATTCATCCAGGTTTTCCCTTGAATTGTGTGGTTTCCACTAAGTTTATTAGACATTAGAATGGACTCTACATTGTTGGTGTTGTTTCCAAGGATGGTACTACTTTCAAAGATTAGCTTCTTTTATTTTAAGATTTCCTATTTTAGAAATTTCTTTCAGTATTAGTACTATTAGGTTTAATCTTATCAAATATCAAAACATTATACTAACATTGTGTAGGAGCCATTACTATGTAAAGTTCTACCTATTGTATGTAGAGGTAGAGAGACACCTTGGGAAGGTTCCTCCCCTCAACAATCCAATAAGCTAGAGAAGATATTGGTGACTAAATTCATCAAAGTAAGGGTACTACTGAAGAAGAATCTTCCCTTTCACCAACATCTACTACACCCACAGAGGGGACATACCGAATAATGGGTGATGAAATAGTGGATGATCCACTTGAACATGTGACCTTTGAATTTCCAATTACCAACCAAGAGTGGGCTATTGTGCTGAAAAATATCCCTCCTTTAGCATTACCAGTCTTCTAGGGGTTGGTGACTGAAGATCTTGGCACATTCTTGTTTGGGTTTAATGTCTTATGTAGGAGCTATGACTACACAACTAATGCCCATAGGCTCAAGCTATTTCCTACTACCTTGAAGGATGTTACCCTAAGATGGTTTATGGGACTAGGCAGAGATGTTGTTCTAGATTGAGACACCATGAAAACAAAATTCTTGGAGAAATAACAAGACTATTACAGAGGAGTTGATAGGAGAAGAGATGATATATTCAGGATGACTCGAAAAGAGGATGAACCATTGGAAGATTATGTAGAGAGTTTTCAAATTTTCTTGAAGAAAAACCCACAGAATAGACTCTTAGAAGAATATTTGAAGCTTCTATTCATAAGAGGATTCAATGAGGAATGCATGGATTCCCTCAATCTTATTGGGGAAGGGGATGTGTCTCAGTTACCCTTTGAAGCTATTTGTAGATTCTATAGAAATTACTCAAGGTCCTTTACTAAAAGATCAAGGGGAGAGAGAAAATTCACCATTGGAAAAACATCTAATGGGGTTTTTAAAGTGTAATTAAGTAACCTATTGTCTAACATGAAGGAGGAAATTATAAATCATCTAACTACTCAACTGGACACTTTACATATAAAGAAAAAGCAGGAGGAGGCTGAAAAATGCTCATTGAATATTGCCCTAATTGCAGACAAAGGAAAGTAAACTACGAATGTAGAAGGGTTGCAAGTGTCATAGAGAAAAAATCAGATAAAATAGATTTTTAGCCACTATAAGGAGATGATGGATAGCTATTTTACATTGTACAAATTAGGCCATGGAAACAAAGAAAAGGTATGCCACAAGACCCTCTAAATTTCAATACATCTTTTCCAATTGGAAATTAGAATTTTTCTTCTTGGAATTCTTAGCCTTGATCAAATACCCAAAACCAATGGCAAATCCCTCAACAATGGAAATACTCTTAGCAAAACTAGAACTAGCGGAAAACAAAATTCTTAGCCACAAAAAATTTCCAAGGTTCCAACTATAACCTCAATGGCCAGTGCAGCAAAATCAATGGCAAACACAATGGAAAAAAGGATAATAGTGGAAACAAAAAGACATGAATTACCAATAGCCTTTACTACCCTCTTAGCCACAACAACAAGCTATTATGCCTTATCTCACAAATACAACATCTTAGCCACCAAAAGCACCACAATTACCTTCCCAAACTACACCTAACCCCAATAAGAATCTTGTCCAATAGGTATATACTAACGAGGCTATGAAATACCCCACCCATGGGGTATATATGAGTGATTTCCACCTTAGGTCAAGAAAAACACTAGTTGGTCCTTCATCCCCACAAATTACTAAAATGGAAGATGAGGAACCTATAGTTGGAGATCCAAACAATTCATCTTTGGAGCCTGAGTCAAATCAGGTAAACTAGACTATCCCAAGTCCAAATCCTCCATTTCTTGAGCACTTAGCCAATCCAAGACATAAAATTCAAGCTAAGACAGACCTATTGGGTCAACTAAAGGATGTAAGTATCAAAATTCCTCTCATTCAAGAAATCAAGGACATCCCAATTTATACCAAGATTGTAAGGGACCTTTGTCTTAAGAAGCCAGGGAGAAAGATGAAGGATCCTCAAATAGTTCATGTCCTATGAAACCTTGCTAACATTATGCTAGGGAACATAACTGTCCCTAAATACATAGACCCTAGTAGTCTAGTAGTGGATATTAAGATTAATGGGACCCTTATCAAGAATACCTTGATTGACTTAGGGGAAACAATTTTAATGTCATGACTAAAGACATAATGTAGTTACTTTAGTTAGCCAACCTTAGACCTACACCTACTATTTTATAGTTGGCATATAGGTCAACAATAAGTCCTGAGGGAATTATTGAGGATTTAGTTATAGCATTAGATTCTTGGGAATATCTTGATGATTTCATAGTCTTATAGCCAAAGGTCAACCTTGCAGGATATCCACTCATTTTAGGTAGACCATGGTTAGTTACAACTGATGCATTCATAGGTTGTAGATTTTGAAACATGATCATATCTAATGGGACTATAACCAAGAAATTGGTTCTCTATCCTCTATCCCAACCTTATACTAATCTTGAGCAAACCATATGGCCCACCTTGGATGAGGATGACCACTATTCCTTGTAGACTTTAATGACAATAGAATGTATCCCTTTATTGGATGATCAAGATGAAAATGATCTGATTGCTTACATAATACATAATGATTGTGGTAGGAACCCACAACAATAGGATTGTCTTTCATGCCTACAAGACCCTTTGCAGAATATTATACCTACCAATTCATTAGAAGAAATATCTCATATTTTCCATTCCTTACTACCATAGCAATGTATACCAAACATTCCTAGACTTGACTTCTCATCTGTGCAAGCATCATCCAAAACATTAGAAATTCTACCAGGAAAAATATTGAATATAAAAAATGCACTAACTGAAGAACACTAGAATTCCCTAAATACTGTGCTAGAGGCACATGCAATAGCCTTTGCATGAGACTACCATGACATGTATAGATCCTGATTTTTGTATGCATAGGTTCTATATAAATTATGGTTTGAGGTCCATTAGACAACCTCAAAGATGAATGCACCCTACTTTGAGAGAAATATTTGAAGCTAAACTCCTAAAACTACTTGATGCATGCTTCATTTACCCTATATTTGACAGTGAATGGGTATCACCCTCAGTTATTGTCCCTAAGAAAGGTGGAAAATGCAAGGTATGTGTAGATTATAGGGAACTAAACACAACCAAAAGGAAGGATCACTTTGTTGCAAGTATGAGCTAGTATTTTGGTGTTGTCATTGATGTCAACACAGTTCAGTATGTTGCAGATTGTACATTTATAGCTGAGATGTTGTTGAGATGTTGTGAGTACATGGAGCTATATTTGTCATTGCAGATGTGCTGTGTTGATAAGTTTCCAAGTGCTTTTGAGAAAATTAATAAAGAAGAGAAGTCAAAGTGATGAATGTGTTTAGAATGTGCTCTGGCATGTGCTCCACATTTCTCCTATGTTGATCCTATGCTTGTGTAGATCTGAAGATTTGATAATGGTGATCTTGTGGTGATATATCCTAAGTTTTCACTTCTAGTGTGATAGTACATGAAAGTTGCGTTCACTGGTGTGTGAATTGTTCTGGAAGAGTTGATCTTCTATGGAACGAGAGAAATGTTTCTGCTCCACAATCCTCCATTGTTTTGTTTCAGATCTTTCGGATCTAGGATATGTCTTGAGATGGTGTTCTCTAGGTTTTGGTAAAGAAGGTTGAAGTTTGGTGCTCTGGAAGTCATGTTTCAGTGTTTTAGTATGGGTTTGCATAGTCCAGATGGACTGGTGAAAGTTGTTCAGAGTTTGAAGCATATTGCATTTGTTGTGGATGTATCTAAAGAAATCTAAGATGTATTCTTATGCATAATGAAGTGTGTTGTGGAGTCTGTGTGCCATCTTCTTGTTGGGAAGCGTGTACATCAATGTTCATTTTTTTTTCATTAGGTTTTTCTGACCTAGTGTTTACACTTCATTTGAAGAATAAAATTAAATTGAGGAAGCATGTGGTTGATCTGGGACATTATTTTTTGTCTTGGTTAAATGTTTTATTGATCCACTCTCATTCCTTTCCACCACGGGAATGTTGAGTTTCTGACCTAATTTGAATTTATGAAATGAGGTATTTGTGGTTGACCTTGGAGAAAGTTTCTAAGGTTGAGGATGGTATAAAAGCAAGTCAAATTGTGAAGAATTGCATGAAATTGTCATGCAAAGTGACGAAAGTGACCCACAAATTATAAGAGTAGGAGTGTGTGTGTGAGCGAGTTGAGACTGCAGTACTTCATTGTGTTGGATTCTTGAAGGCACTAAACTAAAATTTTTTGCAATCTTTATTCAAAGTTGCGAATGTGTGTTAATTGTTGTGGTGGATCTTTTTTCTTCTTTTTGTATCTGTAGGAAATGAGCTTCTTTGTTGGATAGTGAGTCCTTTATGTAGGCAATGAGCATTTGTACTTGGACAGTGAGTCCTCTTCTGGGAAGTGAGCCCTTGGTAGTGAGTCTCTATATTCAGTTTTATAATCTTTTTATATTGTGAGTTAACCCTCACCATGGTTTTTCCCTTATTGGGTTTTCCATGTAAAAATTTGGTGTCCATTGTGTTGATTTACTTTCTGTTATTTTTGTTGCATGCTCTTACTTAATAACATAATATTGTAGTTGTGGAATTGATAAGTGTTGAAGTCTTAAGCTTGAATTTTGTGACAATTGATTCATCCCCCCTCTTAGTTTTCCTACGCCTGTTTAACAATTGGTATCAAAGATTTTTTCCTTGGTGTAGAGCTTAACTACTTATAGAAGATCTGATGGAGCATAATTTGGTGATCCCTATGTTTGATGGAACTAACTACAATGATTGGAAGGGACAAATGAAATAATATATTATCTTTCTTGGTTTCAAGACCCGAAGGTTGTTGAGACAATGTATACACCCCCGTCTAGTGGTCTTACTACTGTAAATGTGATTTCTACTTATGAAGAAAATTAGAAGGAAAAGTATGCTATTTGCAGTGGCTTATCTAAAATGAGCGAGCTAAGGTTCTTTCCTTGGATACTGCATATGAAGTCTGGAAGAAGTTGGAAGACATGTATGAAGGAAATGAAAGAGTGAAATTGACAAAGAAGCTGGCGGCAAAGTGCAGATTTGTAAATCTAAAAATGGAAGAAGGTGAATAATTTACAAGCTTCTTTCAGAGGGTTGAACTGACTGCAAATGGAGTTAGAAATCAAGGAGGAAACCTATCAGATGAAGATATAATTGAGAATATTTTGATCACCCTACCGAATTGCTACAATGATAAGATCTCAATTATTGAAGAAATGTATGATCCTAAGAAGTACACCTTAGAACAATTGTTTGATACCTTGAAAGCATTTGAGATGAGAAAGTTCTGGAAAGAAGACAAGATAGAAGAAAAGACAGAAATGACATTTAAGGAAATGAAGATTGAAGATGAACTAGATAGTGATGGTGATGATGAGTTGGAAGCAAACTTCACCGGGAAGTTGAAGAAAGGTGTGGGAAAGTATAACTTAGGTATGTTTCCCTTTAAATGTTTTAGTTGTGGTAATATTGGTCATTATGCTTCAAGATGTCCGAATAGAACTATACATAAGAAGAACATGGATTATAAGGATAAGGATAGAAAGGATAAGAAATATAAGAAGTTGTACTATGTTAAAGTAGGAATTTCTGATGATGAATCTGAGAATGAGGTTGATGATAGTGAAGGCTTATTCTTAGCTTTGGAAAGTAAATTTGTATCCACTAACCCTAGAAAATGTGTAAGCAAGAAGGCTCCAAAGAATAAGAGGAATAGGATGGAAGGTACTTTGGTTACCGCTTTTCATTGAAGACAATATGAAGACTACTGGGTAATTGATAGTGGATGTTCTAATCACATGGCTAGAGATAAGAGTAAGTTCACTAAACTTGAGAAATATGACGGTGGTTTAGTTATGTTTGGTGATGATTCAAGAGCTAAGATTTGTGGGAAAGGTTCAATTAGTTTTGATGGAGTGCACAATACTGATGATGTATATTATGTGAAGAGTTTGAGGCATAACCTTCTGAGTGTTGGTCAAATGTGTAGCAATAGTTTTAAACTTGTGTTTCAGAATAATACCTATGAAATCGGAAAAGGATATGGAAATGAAGATATGGTTGTTGCTGCAAGAAGAACTCATGGAAACATCTATCAGCTTAAGGGATTTGATGGTCAATGCCTTGTATCTCAAATCAGTGAAATTTGGTTATGGCACCAAAGAATGGGACATGTAAATTTTGATAACCTGGTCAAAATCAGTTCAAAGGAGATTGTTCGAGGGCTTCCCAAAATCACAAGACTTGCAAATGCTATTTGTAGAAGTTGTCAATTGGGGAAAGAGACAAGATGTAGCTTTAAGGGAAAAGAGCACTCTACTACCGAAATGTTGGATTTAGTTCATACTAATCTCTGTGGTCTGACTAGAACTAGAAGCTTGAATGGTTATAGGTATTTCATGTTGCTTATTGATGATTATACTTGAATGACATGGGTTGATTTTCTTAAAGAAAAGAATCAAGCTTTGGATAGGTTTAAGGTATTCAAAGCAAGAGTGGAAAATGAAGTAAATTTGAGAATCAATTGTTTGAGATATGATAGAGGTGGAGAATTCACTTCTAGTGAATTTCATACATTTTGTGAATAACATGGCATAAAAAGACAGTTTTCTACTCAGAGAACCCCTCAACAGAATGGAGTAGTTGAAAGGAAAAAAAGAACAGTACAGGAAGCTGCTAGAACCATGATGAAAGAATCAAATGTACTGGATGTGTAATGGAGAGAGGTGATACACACTGTTGTTTATGTTCTTACTAGAGGCAAGACTCCTACTGTGAAGTATTTCAAGGTATTTGGAAGCAAATGTTATATTAAAAGAGATGATGAAAATCTTGGAAACTTTGATGCTAGATGTGATGAAGGAATCTTTCTTGGATACTCTACTACTAGAAAAGCATATAAATGCTTTAATAAAATATTGAGAAAGATTGTTGAAAGTTCTAATGTGAAAGTTGATGAAGACATATGTAGACCTATTGAGATAAGTGATGTTGAACCTGATGATCCTATATGTGGACATGTACCTGAGGAGAATAAGGAGAAGGAAGAAGAAGAGAAAGAAGAACAAATGGAAGAAGAAGAATCATTCAGAGGAGTAGATAATTGGAGATAAAAGTGAAGGTGTGAAGACAAGAAGTAAAGTAGCAGCTAAGGTAAATCTGTGAGTGAAGCATGTGAAGATGAGAGTTGGATGAAAGCTATGAAAGAAGAGTTGAAGCAGATAGAAAAGAATCAGACATGGGAACAAGTCCCTAGGCCTGTGAATAAAAATGTGATTGGATTGAAATGGGTGTTCCAAAATAAGCTAAATGAAAGTGGAGAAGTTGTAAGGAATAAGCAAGACTTGTATGCAAGGGATATTCACAAGTTGAAGGTATAGATTTTGAAGAGATATTTTCCCCTATGGCTAGTATGGAAGCTATTATGATGTTTTTGGAATTTTTTGCCCACAAGGACTTCAAAGTGTATCAGATGGATGTTAAGTCAGCATTTCTAAATGGTGAATTGGAGGAAGAAGTGTACATGGAAAAACCTGAAGGATTTCAGTTATCTGAAAAACCGAACATGGTTTGTAAGTTGAAGAAGGCATTGTATGGACTAAAGCAAGCTCCTAGAGCTTGGTATGCAAGATTGGATAGATACCTAACAAAGCAAGGATTTAGCAAAGGCTCTGCTAACAACAACCTTTACTTAAAAGTGCAAGGTAACAAAATGTCGATATTAGTTGTATATGTTGATGATATCATTTTTGGTGGAAATGAAGGCATGTGTAAAAAGTTTGCTGAAGAGATGTAGAAAGAATTTGAGATGTTTATGACTGGTGAATTGAATTTCTTCCTTGGTCTACAAGTGAATCAAACTAATAAAGGGATATTCATTTCACAATCTAAGTATGTAAAAGAGTTTTTGAAGAAGTTTGGGATGGATGATTCCAAACTGGTTTGTAATCCTATGGTAACCGGATGTAAACTAAGCAAATATGATGAATCTACTAAGACTAATTAGAGAAAATATAGATCTATGATTGGTGGATTGTTGTATCTTACTACTACTAGACTGGATATTATGCATGCAGTATGTTTAGTTACCAGATTCCAAGCAAATCCTAAAGAAGCATACATTATAGCTATAAAGAGGATATTTAGATATCTTAAAGGTACACCGAATTATGGACTATGGTATCCTAAGAGTGACGATTTCACCCTAAGTGATTATACCGATGCTAATTGGTCTAGATGTGTAGATGACCGAAAGAGTACCAGTGGTTGTGCTTTCTTTCTTGGTAGAAGATTGGTTTCATGGTTGAGTAAAATGCAAGACTCAATTTCTTTACCCACTATAGAGGAAGAATATATTGCTACAATATCCTGCTGCACATAGGTTTTGTGGATGAAGCAAACTCTAAAAGACATTGGAGTGATATGTGATGAGCCTATTTATATTTTATGTGACAACACAAGTGCAATAAACATTTCAAAGAACCTAGTTATGCATTCAAGAACAAAACACATATCTATCAAATATCATTTTCTGAGAGAAAAAGTAATAGAGAATGAAGTCAAATTGGAGTATGTGACAAAAAGGAACAAATTGTAGACATATTTACTAAGGCTCTTCTAAAGGATACTTTTGAGCATCTTAGGGAGAGGTTGGGGGTCATTGGCCCTTTGAACTAAGTGCACATGAAGGTGCATCAATCTAGTGAATTCACAGATTCTTTATTTATTTGGACTGATAAATGGGTCTACTCTGCAGGGGGAGTAGAAAAGGTTTTCATTGTTGTAGTATGAGTGTACTCCTAAGGGGGAGTGATCAGAGTTGTTGGTCTTTTCCATTGATGTCAAAGGGGCAGATAAAGTCATGTGAAAAATAGTTGCAGAGGAAGAGAAGGTGTTCTCCTGGGATATTGTGAAGGATGTTATCTTTGATGGTTTTTCACATCATGTATTGCCATCAATGACAAAGGGGGAGATTGTTGCAATTATGAGCTAGTTTAGCAGTGTTGTCATTAATGCTATCATTGATGTCAACATAGTTCAGTATGTTGCAAATTGTACATGTATAGCTAATATGTTGTTGAGATGTTGTGAGTACATGGAGCTATCTTTATGTCGTTATAGATGTGTTGTGTTGATGAGTTTCCAAGTGCTTTTGAGAAAATTAATAAAGAAGAGAAGTTAAACTGATGAATGTGTTCAGAATGTGCTCTGGTATGTGCTCCACGTTTCTCCTATGTTGATCCTATGCTTGTACAAATCTGAAGATTTGATAATGGTGATCTTGTGGTGATATATCCTAAATTTTAGCTTCTAGTGTGATAGTACATGAAAGTTACGTTCACCGGTGTGTGAATTGTTCTGGCAGAGTTGATCTTCTATGGACTGAGAGAAATGTTTCTGCTCCACAATCCTCTGCTATTTTGTTTCAGATCTTGTGGATCTAGGATATTTCTTGAGATGGTGTTCTTTGGGTTTTGGCAAAGAAGGTTGAATTTTGGTGATCCAGAAGTCATGTTTCAATGTTTCAGTATGGGTTTGTATTAGTCTGGATGGACTGGTGAAAGGTGTTCAGAGTTTGAATCATATTGCATTTGTTGCGGATGTATCTGAAGAAATATTAGATATATTCTAGTGCATAATGAAGCATGTTGTGGATTCCACATGCCATATTCTTGTTGCGAAGTGTGTACATTTTCATTAGGTTTGGTCGACTTGGTGTTTACACTTCATTTGAAGAATAAAATTAAATTGAGGAAGCATGTGGTTGATCTGAGACATTATTTTTGGTCTTGGTTAAATGTTTTATTGGTCCACTCTCATTCCTTTCCACCACAGGAATGTTGAGTTTCCAACCTAATTTGAATTTATGAAATGAGGCATTCATGGCCAACCTTGGAGAAAGTTTCTATGGTTGAGGATGCTATAAAATCAAGTCGAATTGTGAAGAATTGCATGACAATGTGATGCAAAGTGATGAAAGTGAGCCACAAATCATAAGAGCAGAAGTGTGTGTGTGAGTGAGTTGAGACAATAGTACTTCATTGTGTTGGATTCCTGAAGGCAGTGAGCTAAACATTTTTGCAATCCTTATTCAGAGTTGCAGATGTGTGTTAATTGTTGTGGTGGATCTTTTTTTCTCTTTTGTATTTGTAGACAGTGAGCCTCCCTATTGGATAGTGAGTCCTTTCTATAGGAAGTTAGCCTTTATAATTGGACAGTGAGTCCTCTTCTGGGTAGTGAGCCCTTGGTAGCAAGCCTTTGTATTCAGTTTATAATCTTTTTATATTTTGAGTTAACCCTCATCGTGGTTTTCCCCTTATTAGGTTTTCCACGTAAAAATATGGTGTTCATTGTGTTTCATGCTCTTACTTAATAACAGAACAATGTGGTTGTGGAATTAATAAGTGTTGAAGTCTTAAGCTTGAATTTTGTGACAATTGATTAACCCCCCCTCTCAATTTTCCTATGCATATTTAACACACTTCCCATTACCCTTCATTGATCAAGTGCTTGACTCTTTAGGAAGGAAAAAGTAATTTTCATTTCTAGATGGTTTTAGTGTCTACAATCAGATAAAGATTTCTCTTGAGGATCATGACAAAACAACATTCACATGCCCTTGGGGTACTTATGCCTATTATTTCCTACCCTTTGGGTTATGCAACTCCCTAACTACTTTCTAGAGGGTAGTGCTTGGCATCTTCTTTGATTATGCTCATGACTCTATGGAGAGATATATGGATGAATTCACCACAAATGGGGAAATTTATGAAGAAGCCCTTACCAATTTGGAAAAGGTTTTGAAGAGATGTACATAACATAGCTTGTCCCTAAGTAATGAAAAGTTCTAAATGATAATGACTCAGGGAATTGTTATAGGGTATTTCATATCTAGTGAAGGTATTCAAGTTGACCCACATAAGATAGAGATCATTTCTATATTACCTGTTCCACAAAGGTAGGGAGATGTTAGAAGCTTCTTATGCCATGCAGGCTATTATAGGAGGTTCATTAATGATTTCAGTAAGATTGCAACACCATTGTTTTTTCTATTGACTAAAGATATAGAATTTGACTAGATGTGAAAGTTCGAACATTCTTTTTTTGGAACTTAAGGAAACCTTAACCAGAGCACCTATTTTGAGGGGGCTAAATTGGACATTACCATTCCATATACACACTGATGCTTCAAATTTTTCTATTGGAGCAATTTTGGGTCAGAAAGAAGGTAATAAAGAATATGATATTTACTACATTAGCAAGAACTTGTAGGGAGTAGAGCTAAATTACATTGCTATAGAGAAGGAAATTCTAGCAGTAGTATATGCCATTAACAAATCTAGGAATTATATCACTGGATATGCAATTTTTTTCCACACAATCTATATAGCTATAAGATACTTAATGAACAAACCTGTGGTAGGGGGCAGGCTAGTTAGATGGCTACTCCTACAATAATTTGATATCACAATTGTGGACAAGCCTGGGAAGGCTAATGTAGTAGCATATTGTTTGTCAAGGTTTCCAACACAATTAGTAGACGGGGTAGTAAATGATTCATTTCTAGTTGAAAATTTGTTTTTTCTTAATATACATTCACCCTGGTATGCTGACATTGCAAATTATTTAGTGACAAGGAAGATACCAGCACACTTTTCTCCAAGGAAAAAGATACAACTAGTGCACAAGTGTTTCCCATATTCTTGGATATTTGGTTATCTATTCTACAAAGGCCCATCAAATATCATGAGAAGGTGTATAAGAGAAGACGGAGTCTTTGATATAACGAAGTATTGCCATGATGAGCCTTGTGGGGATCACTTTGTAGCCAAACATATAGCATTCAAAATCCTCACAACAAGTTACTACTGGCCAACTTTACTCAAGTATTCTATCAAATACACCAAAGGTTGTGACATATTCCAAAGAATGGGTAAGCCAACCAAGACTGATGAAATTTCTTTGCAGCCACAATTGAAACTAGCACCCTTTGAAAA
The DNA here is from genome assembly GCA_007258455.2 of Sequoia sempervirens. Lineage (NCBI taxonomy): Eukaryota > Viridiplantae > Streptophyta > Pinopsida > Cupressales > Cupressaceae > Sequoia > Sequoia sempervirens. Next base: position 68,310 of record VDFB02089351.1, on the reverse strand, counting down.
ATGGGGTCTAGATTTCACTGGCCCAATTTCACCTACATCTAACAACAAGGAGTACATTTTGGTTTGTATTGATTATCTGACCAAGTGGTGGGAAGTTAAGGCATTACAATTTTCTAGAGATGGCAAAGTTTTAAATTCTTGTATGAAGTTATTTTTACTAGGTATGGAGTACCTAGGGAAATAGTAACTGATTAGGGTCAACAATTTACTTTAGATCTCATTACAAAATTGGTTGAAGAATATGAAATAAGGTACAAAAAGTCAACACCTTATCACCCTCAGGCCAATGGCTAGGTGGAGGTTACAAACAGGGAAATTGAGACTATTCTGACCAAGATAGTGTAGTTACTCAAAAAAGATTGGCCTGCTAGATTATCAGAGGGAGTATGGTCATACAAAACATGGAAAAGAACAACTAGTTTCACCCCCTATGAACTAGTATATGGCAAAACAACAGTTCTCCCAATAGAGTTTGAGTATAAACACTAAGAACAATAGTGGAATCAAACATGGACCTCACAATAGCACAAAAAGAGAGATTGCATAGCTTAAATGGGTTGGATGAAATCAGGATGGAAGCAATGCATCATACAGAGATAGTACTGAAACAAAGGACAAAATGGCATGACCAATATACAAAGATAAAAGAATTCAATGTAGGAGACTGGGCCTTATTGCATGATTCAAGATATAAACATTTTAAGGGAAAACTCCAATCTAGATGGTTGGGACCCTATGAGTTAAGCCAAGTTTTTCCTAATCGGGAAATCAAGTTGGAGACCATAGATGAAGTAAGGTTCACACTATTGGTTAGTGGCCACATGTTGAAACTTTATTAAAAAACAATACAAAAAGAAGATTCCATTCTTTCTCTCATTTAGCAGTATGGTCCTATAGACACTAAAAAATGTCGTAGGCTTGATAACACCATTTTTCCATTATCTAAGGTTATATTTCTGCTATTAATTAAATAAGTCGTAATTATTTAATTAATTCATTTCTTCATTACTCTTGATTAATTAAATAAATTATATTTATTTAATTACGTCACTAATGCCCTCTTTCCTCTATAATTAAATAAACTTTATTTATTTAATTATTACCACTTTCTACTATAATTAAATAATTATGTCAATTATTTAATTATTCATTTTAGCCTTTTCTGACACAAATTAATTAAATCTTATTTAATTAATGACTTTCCTTTTCACTCACCTTTTTGAATTAAATTTCCATTTAATCAAGAAGATAAATTAACTTTTCCTTTTGTAATTAAATAATGTTTTCATTATTTAATTATGCACTTTCCTCTTTGAACTAATTGATTTTGTCAAAAGATCATTCAATTTCCTCATTCTACTTCACTTTCAATCTTATCCCATCTAGTCTTGTCCAATTTCAGCCATTGATTGAATTAATGTCTTTTTAATCTTGACCATCTGTTTAAACTTGTCTTTTCTATAAAAGACGCATATCATTTTCATTTGAACAATCTTAGAAAATCTAGAATTGGGCTAAGATGATTAATATCCAATATTTTTCTAGGCATAGACATAGAATTTTAATTGCACTTATAATCTAAGGGCATTAGTTACTTAGAAGCAAAGTGGAGGAGGGTAATAGAGGTGATTCAATAGAAGCATGAAGACTTTGTGTCATTTTGCTTTCACAGTCGGGATATTGAGGTAGTGAAGAATGAAAAATATTATTTGATGAAAAAGCTTGTGGTATTCTAAAAATATATCTTCATTTAATTTCACAATTGCTGGTAAGAATTAAGGGATGCATTGTTGTTACTTGTTTGAAAAATAGAATTTATATAGACTTGTTGATTGAAGGAAGAGAGTCACAAATCTAACTCTCCACAGGTTATCTACAACAAAAATTATGAATGTCTACTACCAATAGGAATTTCATCTGAAATCTCTTCTAAGCAATGACCTCTTTAGATTGGGATAACTAGTATTGTTGTCACTTGATAAATTTTTGGCTTTTCTATTCTTGTTCTAAACGCTTTCTATTGGCTCTATTGGTTCCCTTGTCTCTATTAAAAAGAGCATTCTCCTTCCATTATTGAAGGATTGGGTATTTGTATTAAACAAGTGGGTATTGTCTTGTAGAGGGTGCCTCTTGAATAAATAATCCCCCCCACTACATCTTAATGCAAGCCTGATCTTTCCACTACATCCTTATCTTCTCCTACAAACTTGTGAAAGTATTTACTTTAGACTTTATCATCGTTGCTTTTCTCTGTCTTCTTTTCCCTTTTTTTTCCCATTCCCTGATATGCTTCTCACAAGTCTTCTATTTCTTCCTTAAAATCATTTTCTTCTAAGGTACTAATCAAATCATTCCACCATTATGAGCCTTTCTTCTTTTTTTCTAAATCTTCATGTGTTGCTCTAGCCTTGACTATTATCCGTCTGCATACATGTTACTATCATTATGCCATGATAATTGTTTTCCAACGTTTTATTTCCAACTACCCTAGCTGACATGCAAATTAATATGGAAGTTGTAACTCCCCGCCACAGAACCCCAGAGGACAACATGCTACAATGCTAAAAAAATGGAACATTTTTTTTTATTTTAAAGTGCAACATACTAAAGATTGCAAAACATAAGCTAACTTGTAATCGACAACTAAGTCCTCTAAGGTTCCATGACTATGCTACTAGAATACCAATAACCAAACTAACAAGAATTGTAAATCATCTCATTATACAAGTTTCATCTAGCAATACAAAGTTCATTTAATCCATCATATTATATGATCAACTGATATGTAATATCCATAACATGCCATCAGTATAACAACGTCCATGTTCATTACAATTAACTAACATAAATAAGGTACATCATTTACATTATCCATTATAAGAGAGATTTCATCAAGTTAGTTCCATCATTACAACTTGCACAACAATGTTTCCTCGTATATATGGGAAGAGAGTACATCTGAAATATAATACATGATACAACTGATTACAGTTCAATACAAGTACATGAACGATAGTCCACTCGAGCAGGAACAAGTGCAGAAGTCCACATCACCATGAGTAGTCACCACATACACAAAAAACAACAAGGGAACCCAATGGAGAAATAAGCACAATCCACCCAACCTTGTGGAACCCTAAGGCCCACCCCTTGTGCTAGGAGATAGAAATAAGGTCCCACCACAAAACAGTGAAGAAGGCAGAAGAAAAACACAAAGGATAACATGACTCCAATATACAAGTACATTATAACAACACACAATAGTGACACTGCTTCCAGAGGCACACAAACATCAAAGGAAAATACAAGACAAGGGAACGCTAGGTTGCAGTAGGGAAGAGTGTCATCACATGGTCCTAGCATGGGTTATCTTAGTTGTCTCTCACTAAATGTTAGCACCCATCTATGGTTATCCTAGTTGCCTCATAATGGGCATTGGCCCCATAGGGTAACACATGTAGAACCAAATTCCTTTCATGAGGACAAGGAAGTTGATCTTCCTAACTAGACTTTTTCAACCCATCCTTAGCTTAAATGAATAGTACAAGCATGGGTGAGGAATCCAATTATCTTAATTAGAGTTAGATTCTACCCAAACCCCTAGTTTATTAATAAGGTTATCACTTAGTTAAGAAACTCCCACATGGGTTATCCTAGAAGCCACTTTATTCGTTGACTCCCATTGAGAGTCACTCCCCCTACTAGCAACTAGAAGACCCAACACATCAACCAGGGTAAAGAAAACTTGCACAAATGTCAAACCACATGAACATATACATAGGGTGAGGCATGAACCATCCCACACACGAATCTCAATCATAATAATGAATAAATAGTGCAAGGCTAAATACCCTTGTGTATCCAATCAAGACATAATCAACCATCTCAAAATGAATAATAATAAAATCCATCAGACAAAAAAAATCCCCCTAGCCTCTAGAAGTCTAACTAACCATTGCACAAGAATCTCCCACTTAGAAGTTATACTTCAAAAACATTTCCCTTTCTGAAATTGTCACAATACATGAACACTAAATTAACAGAAAGAATCTAATAGTACAGAGTATGAGAGGAAATGCATCATTTAATTTTTTTATCTAATTCATTCATTCAACTAATTTCTTAATTATCTAAATCCACATTTATACCATAAATCATCTCTCTTTAAACTCAAAATTTAAAAATTCATTCTCAAAATAATCTTTTAATTAAAAAGTGAAGATATTATTTTCTACCACTTTATACACAAACAATAATCATTTAATTATAACCGTGTTCTTTATATTTATACATATATAGTCATAAAATCAAAAGAAGATTCATTATTCCAATACCATGATTCCTATATAAATAATCAAAGCTTATAACTTCATACCAATGTACATACACCATATAGTGCATACTCAGCATATATACAATGCAACTCCTAACAAAAGGAAATACATTTCCTAACGAAAGGAAATACATTGTAAGTGTCAAACTCAGGTGCACATGCAATGCATTCCTTAACATAAGGCTGGAAAATAAAATGCACCAATAAACAAAGGCCACCAAACCATATAATCTGCATAGAAAGGGGCAACCAATATCAATGGTTTTGACTTATCAAACACTAGAAAATGGAGCCTTCAAACCATACGCCTAGGGTTGGACATTGAACAAATGAAACCATCAAATACAAGCTACAAAAATAAAAAATAGCGGTTTCCTATAGCTAGCACTACTATTGAACATAACCAAACAATGCGTAAGCTAGGATAAAAAGTAGGCATCACTGGCATTGAATGCCTTTGCATAATTTTATCAAAAGAGAACAAACCCAAGCATAGGAGTTGGCTAGTTTGTTGGAAGAAGGAAAACATAGAAATGAGCATGAGATAAAGCATCAAATCCCCTGGGGAGAGGAGACAGGGGATGAGAATGGTCGATTGGCCAAGTAGTTCAAAGACTTAACAAAATACAATGACAGGGAGAATTGATAGTTTCCAATATGTCGAACAGTAACTATGAAGCTAATGAGAAAACTTCCATGGTAAGGATGAAAATAATCAGATGATAACATCAATTACAATATGGAGAATCTATAAAAGTTATAGATAGGGTGCCCTACCTATTTGCAGTCAAATTTGGGAAGAAACACAAAGCAAGCAAGAAAATAAGCAAAATATCCCCAAAAGAATTGGGGGTTTTAATAGCTGTGTGACAATTACAGGATACGCACACTCACAATTAACAAGGAATTATTTTATTTTCAACAACACAAATACTCCATTTCCATTTTCCACAGAATTAGAATTGAGTATAGCAATAGAGCCTATTTTCTCCCACTTGCTAAAGTGAAGGTTGATACTAAGATCACCACTTCCAACTTGCAACTTCCACACACTTCAAAACTCAGCAAACAATGCAAAAACCCAATTCCAAAAATCTCCAAAACCAGAAGGAAAGCTTCCAAGAATAAGAAAAATTCATGGGAAGAACAAAAAAGATTAGTCTTTCAGATATGGTTGAAAAAGCCCCTTTCTTTTAGTAAATTACCAATTTATTAGCCACTTCAGTATGTCCATTGCTGCATGCAACTTTTTTTTAAATTCAATTATTGTATTTTATTTTCCGCTATTGCTTACTACCATTCTTCAATATATTTATTAATAAACATATCTTCATTTATTTACACACAAGAAATCCACTTTTAAAATATATAATTTATTAATTTTAATCTTTCATTTTAATTTTGTTTGCACAATACTATAGTTAATATATATTTATTTTAATATTTCTATATTAAGAAAAAATATTAATTTATTTAAACTTAATAAAGGAATTAATAATATTTTATTTATCTAAACCACAATTATATTAAAGCATTTATTTTAATTATCAAAATTTCCCTTTTTACTTCAATAATCTTTATTTTAATATAATAATCAATGTAAGAACCAATCAACCAAATTAATCAAATGAACAGAATATCAAGCAGTACCAAACGATACAGCGAAATAGAAGGCAATACAACAACAATACTGACAGAACAACTTGAACTGACCACACAGATAGGGGATTACAATCAGATACTCATCCTCTTCGAGGATGATGGCTGAAATAGGGGACCATATGCTATCTCCATTCAATAGCTTCCATTGGATTTAAGGCACGTCCAAACCTGACAATTTGGGTGGAGTCGATTCCTGGTACCTACAACCTGTAGCAACTAAAATAGTCAAACATTTTCATAGTCATACAATCAGGCACACCATGAAAGGAAAGTCGCAGCATCACAAGGAACTCACAAGTGAGTGATGTGACACTATTCCCCTTCACCAAAATACATCAATGCACAATAATCAAATGCTAACAACATGATAAGAACATACATCAAATAATCACATGGTGCTCATAGCAAGAATAATCCACACAATCAATTAAATCAATCTACTAAGCATTGAATAAGAATAAACTTCAGTGGTAAAGTATCATCATAACTACGAATCCAACACCAAGAAAAGTATCATAATGTCTAAATAAAAACAAGTAATTGTCAGTAACAGGAAGAAAACTAAGGGGCACTTCATCCTCCCCCCTAGAACCAGGCTTACACCTGGAAGCCTGGAAATAGATATGGGTACAACTCTCACATCTTGGATGCATCCTCCCAAGTAGCAGAAGACTCATCGTTAGGATCCCACTGGACCCTCACCTGCTCAATGTCTCGACACCTAAGGGTGAGTCTCCTATGCTATAGTATGCCCACAGGCTCCAAAGCCAACTGCCTGTCCTCTACGTATAAGGCATTCCAATCAAGAACATGAGAAATATCTAGATAATACGGCCTAAGAACAGAAACGTGAAACACATCATGAATGTGTGATAGACTGGGCGACAAAGAAAGATGGTACGCAATAGGAACAATCCTCTCCAACACCTCAAAAGGCCCAACAAAGCACGGTGCTAGCTTAGAGCCTTTTCCATAATGGATCAAACTCTTTCGTGAACGCACCCACAAGAATACCCGTCTCCAACTAAGAACTGGCAGTCTACCCTATGAGCATCTGCATATTCTTTTGTCTATCCTAGGTTGCCACCAAATGCTCCCTAATGTGAACCACCTGTTGCTCCATCTCTTGAAGCATCTCTGGACCAAGAAGGGCTCTGTCCTTAAGATGATCCCAACTCAACGGAGTCCGACAAGGATGATCATACAAAGCCTAAAAAGGAGGCATGCCAATAGAGCTGCGGTATCCATTATTGTATGCAAAATCCACTAAATACATGTAATCCTCCCAACGAGTCTGCTGATCCATAAAACACATTTGAAGCATATCCTCGAGGACTTGATTAACCCTCTCAGTCTACCCATCAGTCTCTGGATGATAAGTTGAACTAAAGTTCAGCTGAGTCCCCAACGCATGCTACAAGGACGTCCAAAGAGCTGAAATGAACACTGGATCTCTATCTGAGATAATCCTACGAGGAATATTGTGCAACTTGACTATATCCTCCATGAAGATTCTAGCCACTGATGAAGCATTGTATGAGGATAGAACTGGAGAAAAGTGTGCCACCTTAGTTAACTTGTCCACAGTGACCATGATGGCGTCATGCCACCGAGAAGATACTAGCAAACCAACAATAAAATCTAATGAAATAATGTCCCATTTCCACTCTGGAACAAGATGGAGCTGCAAAATACCTGCACAATGCTGATGTTCTACCTTCACTCTCTAACAATCCAAACATCTCAACACAAAATCAACAATATCCCTCTTCATTCCGACCCAAAAATATAGCTGACGGAGGTCTGCATGCATTTTCTTGACACCCGGATGAGCTGAATAGGGTGTCTAATATGCCTTAGACATAATCAAAGTATGAAGATCCCCTAATAAAGGAACATAAATATGACCCAAGTTCCACAAAAGACCATCTGCCTCAAGGGAATAACCCAAAAATCTACCCTCTAAAGCTCTGCCTGACTCAACCTCAGACCTCACCTCATGATACCAACTATCTGAAGGAAGTGCTGAAAGAATCTGACTTCTTAAATCTACTCCAAGTGACACTGTTGAAAGCTCATGTCTCCACCAACTCAAAGCATTTTCCACCACATTCTCCTTTCCCTAAATATACTTCACCTCAAAATCATACTTACACAAGAACTCCATCCACCGTCTCTACCTACCATTCAAATTTGTTTGTGTGAAAATATATTGCAAACTATGGTGATCACTATGCAGCTCAAACCGATGCCCCAACAAAAAGTGTCTCCATCTTGTTAAAGCATGGACCACAACGGCTAACTCCAAATCATGTGTAGGATAGTTCAACTTGTGATCCTTGAGTTTGCAAGACTCATAGGAAATCACGTGACCATCCTACATCAACACTGCTCCTAAACCCTCCAAAGATGCATCCGTACACACCAAAAAATATCTAGTAGGATCAGGAGCTGCTAAAATAGGTGCACTAGTCAACCTCTCCTTAAGAATTTGAAAGGTTGCCTAACACTACTCTAACTAGATAAAATTCTTCCCTTTCCTCTGAAGAGGCAATGGGGTGGCCTATTCTTGAAAAAACCTATACAAACCATCGGTAGTAACCTGCTAAACCCATTAAACTATGAACCTTAGCAACATTCATGGGCACAGGACAATCAATGATAGCTTGGATCTTTGAAGGATCCATGATAATACCCTCACCAGAAATAACATAACCCAAATATTGCACCTCTATCTGGAAGAACTCACATTTTTCAATATTTGCATACAACTAATTCCCCCTTAGACACTATAGTACTTGCTGCAAATGCTCCTCCATAGTCCTTGAATAAATAAAAATGTCATCCAGAAATACTAAGAAAAATCTATCAAGGTAAGTGTGGAACACACTATTCATCAAACTATGAATACAAACGGCGCAGTCATCAACCCGAACGGTACAACGGTGAACTCATAGTGCCTGTAATGAGTGTGAAATGTGGTCTTATGAATTTCTGCCTCAAATATGTGCAACTGATGATACCCTGACTTAAGATCAATTTTCAAAAATACCCTAGCTCCCTTGATCTGATAATAAAAGATCATCAATCATCAGTAAGGGGTATTTTTTACTCATCGTCACCTTATTCAACTATCAGTAATCAATGCACAATCAAAGGGATCTATCCTTATTCACAAAAATAACTGGTGCTCCCCAAGGAGAGACACTAGGAAAAATAAACCCCTTCGCCAATAACTCCTCAAGCTGCAACTGAAGCTCCTTAAGTTCCTGTGTGGTCATTCGATATGGAGCTCGGGAAATAGGCTCTGCTCCAAGTACAAGGTCTATCTTGAAATCAATGTCATGCTTAGGTGGCATCCCTGGAATGTCACTAGGAAATACATATGCATACCACCTAAGGGTAGGGTGACTATCAAGGGACACCTCTTGGCTCTCCCCTAACTCCAAATCATACGTACAAAAATAGGCCTCTGAAAACCAACTAACTCCACCTCCTTGCTTGAATCATCTACACACTACACTGACTTATGCTGACAATCTATCACTGCTCGGTGAGAATCCAAAAAATCCATGCCCAACACAATATCATAAGATGCAAGGGGTATAATACGAAGGTACACTATGGTACAGAGAGAACCAATTATCAATCCACAACCATAAACAAGGGACTCAACTGCTACCTTAGCTCCAAAGGATAATTCGACCTGCCAACTATCATTCTACTTCACTGCCACCAGTCCACATTGTGCCACTACAAAAGGAGAAATAAAATAATCTAAAGCACCAAAACCAAAGAGGGTAGGAATACTATGACCCTGCAACACACCTGTAGTCTCGACCACTATACCGTAATGCTCGGCCTGGTGGTTATCAACCGCTGCAAAAACTCTATGTGACCTTCCTGCATCCCCTACTATCAACTCTGAAGCTATCGGCCTTTGACTAAATCTAGATGTTCCCTTTTGAGGACATTGTCTAGCAATGTGACCCTATTGACTACAAGAGAAACACCCTATACCTCTGTCATAACCTCTACCACATGGAAGTGCACTAGACTACTGAAAACTACCTCTACTAGCTACAATCTGAGTGCTCTGTGTTGGCTACTCTAAATGATCATGCAGGGCTTGCTACCAATTCTGATTCTTCTTAGACTGAGAGTTCTTATGTTTGGACTAAGAATGCTGCTACTGCTGACCGCCCTTAGTGGGTGCATGGTGGCTCCTAGAAGATCCTACTACCTGAGTTTGACCACTGCAAGAACTAAAACTTGGTGGAGGTGCACTACCAATCTACACTCCTGTATGACCACCTAGTGCCATGATCAAATTCTCCTCTACTATCCCAACCTTCTTTACAGCCACCTCCATGGTTTTCGACTCAAACACACGAACAACCCCACTGATACAGGCATTCAAGCCCTTGATAAAATACTGCACCAACATACCCTCATCATCACCTATGCCTACATACTGCTTAAGCTCATAAAATATCCACTCATACTACTCAACTAACATGGCCATCTGCCTCAGTTCATGAAACTCATCCACTCAATGCTGCCTCCAATTATTAGACAAGAAACAAGCTCTGAATCTCTCAAGAAACATCTCCCATGAGACTGATCCTATATCCAAATGTATTTTTTGCTCCTCCAAATGCCACCATGTGGAAGAAAAACCTCTAAGGTGCATGATAATGCACTTATAATTGGTGTTTCTACCATACGAATGCATGGAAAAACACCTGTTTAGATCAATTAACCATGTCTCAGCCTCCAAACCACTACCAATCCCATCAAAAGTAGGACATGCACTCAAAAGATTCCTCATGTGTCTGGCTAAAATTTCCTCCTGCTCTACAATAACCTCTTTTCTCCTGGGAGACCTCTCTCTCTCCCTAACCACTAGTTGATCACCCTCCTATCTAGGACCTAGGCGAGCAAGTACCTCCTCAAGTAAATGACGCATTTGAGCACCCTCCAATTCTGGCTGACCTAAATTCACACCCCCACCTCCCTGACCATTCTGAGAACTCTGTTGTTCCTCATGATCACCCTCGTGGGAACTCTAAGATGGGGTGCTCTAGCGATTGACCCCACGGCCACCACCATGACCTCTACCACATCCATGACCTCAACCTCAACCTCTAGGAATATTTCTCCATAAACACCACCAAGGACAAGTTTAAGGGTGTTAGGCGAGGATAACAAAATGGAAATATAAACTTCAATATGTATGCAACTAAGACAACATAATGGGCTCCTATAAAACCTAGAGTACCCAGTGTTGGAACTTGGGCTCTGATACCATGTGTAACACCCCACCATAGAACCCCAGAGGACAACATGCTACAATGCTAAGAAAATGGAATAATTTTTTTTTTAAAGTGCAACATACTAAAGATTGCAGAACATAAGCTAACTTGTAATCTACAACTAATTCCTCTAAGGTTAAATGACTACACTACCAGAATACCAATAAACAAACTAACAAGAATTATAAATCATCTCATTATACAAGTTTCATCTAACAATACAAAGTTTGTTTAATCCATCACATTATATGATCAACCAATATGTAATATCCATAACATGTCATCAGTATAACAATGTCCATGTTCATTACAATTAAGTAACATAATCAAGGTACATCATTTACATTATCCATTATAAGAGAGAGTTCATCGAGTCAGTTACATCATTACAACTTGCAAAACAATTTTTCCTCGTATACATGGGAGGAGAGTACATATGAAATATAATACATGATACAACTGATTACAATTCAATACAAGTACATGAATGATAGTCCGATCAAGCAGGAACAATTGTAGAACATCTGAAATATAACACATCAACTAGGGTAAATCCAACTTGGAAAAATCTCAAACCACATGAACATATACATAGGGCAAGGAATGAACCATCCCGCACATGAATCTCAATCAAAATAATGAATAAACAATGCAAGGCTAAAGACCCTCATGTATCCAATCAATACATAATCAACCATATCAAAATGAATAATCATAAAATCCATAAGATAGAAAAACTCCCTCTAACTTCTTGAAGTCTAACTAACTATTGCATAAGAATCTCCCCACTTAGAAGTTATACTTCAAAAACATCTCCATTTCTGAAATTGTCACAATACGTGAACACTAAATTAACACATAAATAATCTACTAGTACAAAGTACGAGAGGAAATGCATCATTTAAAAAGTTTATCTAATTCATTCATTAACTAATTTCTTAATTATCTAAATGCACATTTATACCATAAATCATCCCTCTTTAAACTCAACATTTCTAAATTCATTCTTGATATAATCTTTTAATTAAAAAGCGAAGATATTCTTTTCTAACACTTTTATACACAAACAATAATCATTTAATTATAACCATGCTCTTTATATTTATACATATATATTCATAAAATCAAAAGCAGATTCATTATTCCAATACAAAATGGCCACAACAAAATCAATATACATTTTTATATATATATATTTATTTAATTTCAAATAAACTACTGTAAAAAATACCATGATTCCTATATAAATAATCAAAGCTTATAGCTTCATACCAATGTACATACACATAACAACATACAATAGTCTATACAAAAGATTACATATATTTATACAATCATATATATATATATAATACTAATACAACGCATAGACAGTGCATGACACATCAATTTCCAATACATTTTAAACACCATACTCGGCGCATATACAATGCAATGCCTAACGAAAGGAAATACATTGTAAGTATCAAACTCAAACACACATGCAACACATTCCTTAACATAAGCCTGGAAAATAAAATGCAGTAGTAAACAAAGGCCATCAAACCATATGATTCGCATAGAAAGGGGCTACCAATATCGATGGTTTTGGTTTATCAAACACTACAAAATAGAGCCTTCAATGCATATGCCTAGGGTTGGGCATTGAATAGAAGAAACCATCGAATACAAGCTACAACAATAACAAATAGCGGTTTCCTATAGCTAGAACTACTATTGAACATAACCAAACAATGCGTAAGCTAGGATAAAAAGTAGGAATCACTGGCATTGAATGCCTTTGGCATAATTTTACCAAAAGAGAACAAACCCAAGCATAGGAGTTGGCTAGTTTGCTGGCAGAAGGAAAACACTGGAAAAGAGCATGAGATAAAGCACTGAATCCCCTGGGGAGTGGAGACAAGGGATGAGAATGGTCAACTGACAAAGAAGTTCAAAGACTTAACAAAATACAATGACATGGAGAATCGATAGTTTCCAGTATGCCGAACAATGAATATGAAGCTAATGAGCAAACTTCCATGGTAAGAAAGAAAATAATCAAAAGATAACATCAATTATAGTATGGAGAATCTATCAAAGTTACAGATAGGATGCCCTGCCTATTTGTAGTCAAATTTGGGAAGAAACACAAAGCAAGCAATGAAATAAGAAAAATATCCCCAAAAGAATTGGGATTTCCAATAGTTGTGTGACAATTATAGGATAAGCACACTCACAATTAACAAGAAATTATTATTTTTTCAATAGCACAAATACTCCATTTCCATTTTCCACAGAATTAGAATTGAGGATAGCAATAGAACCTGCTTTCTCCCACTTGCCAAAGTGAAGGTTGATACTGAGCTCACCACTTCCAGCTTGCAGCTTCCACACACTTCAAAACTCAACAAACACTGTAGAAACCCAATTCCCAAAATCTCCAAAACCAGAAGGAAATCTTCCAAGAACAAGAAACATTCACGGGAAGAAGAAAAAAGATTATTTTTTCAGATATGGTTGAAAAAGCCCCTTTCTTTTAGTAAATTACCAATTTATTAGCCACTTCACTATGTTTGTTGTTGCATGTAACTTTTCTTTAATTCAATTATTTTATTTTATTTTCTGCTATTGTTTACTACCATTCTTCAATATGTTTATTAATAAACATGTCTTCATTTATTTACACACAATAAATCCACTTTTAAAATATGTAATTTATTAATTTTAATCTTTCATTTTAATTTTGTTTGCACAATATTTTAGTTAATATATATTTATTTTAATATTTCTATATTAAGAAACAATATTAATTTATTTAAACTTAATAAAGGCATTAATAATATTTTATTTATCAAAACCACAATTATATTAAAGCATTTAATTTAATTATCAAAATTGCCCTTTTTACTTCAATAATCTTTATTTTAATATAATAATCAATCAAAGCACCAATCAACCAAATTAATTAAATGAACAGAATACCAAGTAGTACCTAACTATACAACAAAACAGAAGGAAATACAACAACAATACTGATAGACCAACTCGAACCAACCACACTGACAGGGGATTGCAATTAGATACTCATCCTCTTCGAGGATGATGGCTGAAATAGGGGACCAGATGCTATCTCCATTCAACAGTTTCCATTGGATTTAAGGCACACTCAAACCTAACAATTCAGGTGGAGTCGATTCTTGGTACCTACAACCTGTAGCAACCAAAATATTTAAACATGTTCATAGTCATATAGTCAAGCACACCATGAAAGGAAAGTCACAACATCGCAGAGAACTCACAAGTGAGTGATGTGACACTATTCCCCTTCACCAAAATACATCAATGCACAATAATCAAATGCTAACAACATGATAAGAACATACATAAGATAATCACATGGTGCCCATAGCAAGAATAATCCACATAGTCAATTAAATCGATCTACTAAGCATGGAATAAGAATAAACATCAGTGGTCAAGTATCATCATAACTGTGAATCCAACACCAAGAAAAGTATCATAATGTCCAAATACAAACAAGTAACTGTCAGAAACAGAAAGAAAACTGAGGGGCAATACATAAGCATACACAAGGCATGTCTAATGAAAAGGACTAAACCAAAACCAGTGCTCACTGATATCGTTAGCCCCAACTATCTTTATCTTTTGTCCTCCAAACCAGTGCTTATAGAATCTACATTTTGAGATATAATTGTCATATAAGTGTTTCTTTATTTGAAACTATAAATCTTTGTGATATAAAATCTTTAATGAAATATATTTAAATTAATTTAGATTAATTAATTTTTTATTTAGTTTAGATTTAGATTTTTTTAATTTTTTTAAGATTTAGATTAATTTTTTTTGTTAGTCTTTAATTTTTTTAATCTAGATTAATTTTAGATTAACTTTAAGTTTAGATTAATTTAGATTAATTTTGGATTAATTTAGTTAGGTTTAGATTAATGCCATTTTCCTTTTTAGTTAGTTTTGATTTTGTAGCTAGTCTTTGTCGATTTGGCTTTTTGCAGGTTTGAATGTCCAAGACTTGAAAATGAAAACTTAAACTTTCATTTGTCAAAGACCGGAGGCTTAAAACTACTAATAGTGTCTTTGTAGGGCTCTCCTTAATTTTTTTTATTCTAAGTTTCTACTTTCACATGGGATAATTAAGGGGGTGTTAATTTTCCTTGAGGTGGTAGGTGTATGCTCTCACCTTGTGAAAACTTGGTGATCAGAAGCTAGATCCATCATTTTCTTTTGTCTTCATATGGGGGGTTAATTGACCAGTGTCTTTTATGCTTGAGATGGTAGGTGTATGCTCTCACCTGGTGCAAACTTGGTGATTAGAAACCATACCCATCATTTTTGTTGTGTTAATCCCTTAGAGGGCCTACCTCCCAACTTGTGAGAGGGAATGACCCAAGTGGCACTTTGTTTCGGTCTGCTATATAAATTGTCATGATTGTTGGGAAAGTCTTGAATCACCTGGTGCGGATGTCTTATACAAATGATTGTCACCCTTAGTATCTATGAGATACATCAAGATCCTTTCTACGAAAGGACTGGGAGACCTCTTTATTGAGATAATCTCACCTTGCATATAGGAAATAGTATTTCCCCAAAACACAGAATCAGAACCATTGTTGTAGAGGCCCATATCCTTTTTATAGGAACAGTCATTGTGAAGCCACCCTATGTTTCACTATTCATTCTAGAGACAAAAAATCCCTCAAGTTCTTTAGTTCTTCGGGGGTAAGAGAACTTGGTGTGCCCATGTCATGTAAGGGAGAGCCAGTTTCACCAAGATCTCTAGTTGTTTGCTTTTCTAAGTGTTTGGGGAAGTCCAAGTAGGGACTCAATTGGTAGTATCCACTTTCTGATCCAGCCACGGTCAGAGGGTCCTCAAAGAGAACAATCTGGACCATGCAGCAAGAGTCACACAATGGAAGTAACACTGAAAATGGAAACAAAAACCAACTCAAACATTCTTACTATCAAAAAATTCAATTACAAATAGTTGGCAACATCCAGGCTTACAAATTCGGCTCGCAGGCCTGATTACAACATGCTCAAATTACCTTCTTCTTAAATGCCCCTCAATGCGAGTGAAAACCTACAGAACAAATATTTCTTTCTCTAATCTCTAACTCTACTTTTCTACCACTTCCACTACTTCCTTCTAATGATCAATTACAATGCTTTATACACATTCACAAATCTGGAAACATCCACGTCGGCCCAAAGATCATTACATTCTCGAATGAAAGAAAATATAACATGCACATGAATAGGCTGGCCTCAAATTTGAATTACTCTCCAATAGGCGCATAAGATGAAGTGTGGACCTATAAGGAAGGTCAGGGACACCCCATGGAACATTTTGAATCACACCATCAAGATCCACAAGATGCAGAAACGATCCACAAGTGATCAAACTAGCCATTAGATGAGAACATTATTCCGGTGCTGGTTCAAGAAACTGCCGCATAATCTGGAGGCAATAACTTGCCAAAAAATGAACCAATCGTGCTCAAAATTTGGAATAAGGAAAATTAGCATGTCTACGATGTAAGCATAGGACCACAAGGTCTAGTGAGCAAACATGAAGAATCACCAGATCTACCAATAGAAACTAAAACAAAGACAAACTGGAATGAAAATATTTTTTGGGTGATGCAAGATTGCAACGACCCAAGGATGCTCCTGCATCAGACACCCCTGGTGAGAAAATATGTTCCATGAGAGAAACTCATGAACATCGAACTAGTTTCAGGATGTAGATCCCATGCTCATTCTTGATCCAAATGTCTTCTATGTCTGTACTTCTCTTCCCTCTTCTTGCCTTTGTCAAATCTTGCAATTTATTCTTCTTTTTACCTTCCTTTCCCTACCTCATACCTGCTCAAGGTAGTAAAGGACATTTACCACCACTCACCTTCTTTCACCCATCTGATCCACCTCTCTTACAAGACTTCACCTTATCTACTATTTTATGTACAACTCACATCTTCTGCTACATAATTATGTCTTTACATTCTTCCAATTCCATCTCGCATTCAGGTTTAGCCACACGGTTCTTCTCCAGATCCACGCCATCCTTCAAGAAAACCTTTGCATCTCACTTCTCAACACTACAACTCTTCACAAGACTCAAGTTCCTCACTTCCTCCTACTTACTCTTCAAGGAAACCAAAGTAAACTTTTGTCCACTCTTCTCTATAGTAATCAGATTCCTTCTGCAATCATATATAGCTCCTCTATCAAATTGCCAAGGTCTTCCCAACAAAACATGACAAGCACTCATAGACAAAACATCACACAAAACTTCATCTTTGAAGGGGCCAATATTAAATTTCACCCAACACTACTCTTTCACCTCCTTTACATGATCATCTTGTAACCAACTTATCCTATAAGGACAAGGATGTGGAATCCTTTTCAAACCAAGTTTCTCCACCATCTCCTTAGATACCAAGTTATCAGTACTTCCAGTGTCCACAATAACCTTATAGCACTTACCTCCTGATTTGTACACAGTTTGGAAAAGATTCTTCCTCTGTGAAGTGTCAACCTCTTCCCTGCTCTGCCTCATCAAGACTCTCCTAAGCATAAGAGATTCTCCCTACTCTAGTTCTATCCCATCTTCAACTACCTGGTCTTCATGTGCTATACAGTTCTTTTTACCAGTTCCTTTACTTGTTCCCTCAGGACACTCAAAAGATCGATGTCCAACTTCTCCACACTTGAAAAATTTACCCAAGAACTCCTTGTTGCCATTTCCTCTCCTTTGTACCCTCTGATCTAACTCTTTACTCCACTTAGATCTTGATTCTTCTTCACTTGTCTGCTTCTCCCTACTGTTGTTTATCTACTTTTCTCTCCCTCTGGGATTATTCTGTTGTCTTTTCTTCACTTTATCTTCTACCTTCAGAGCATATTGGTAGGCATCTTCAGCTGTAGAAATCCTCAAAATACTCATCTCATCCTGAATGTTAAATATAAGGCCATTTATATACCTCGCCACCTTCTCCCTAGTCATCTCTCGATGCCCAGATCTAATTGTCATCTTGTAAAATGCCTCAGTATACTCTTTTACACTCATGTCCTTCTACTTCAGGTTCTACAACCTTTT
This sequence comes from Sequoia sempervirens, assembly GCA_007258455.2. NCBI lineage: Eukaryota > Viridiplantae > Streptophyta > Pinopsida > Cupressales > Cupressaceae > Sequoia > Sequoia sempervirens. Next base: position 49,883 of record VDFB02089351.1, on the reverse strand, counting down.
GAACAATTCCAACTCATAGTCTTCTAGAATGAACTTAGCCTTCAACCTTACAACCATTTGTCTCCACCGAGTGATTCTTGTTTCACCATTCTCCACTCTGTCCTTCTGCATCTCTTTCCACCACAAAGCAGCAAGTTCATTCAGCTTAGTTTGTGCCAATCTAACCCTCAGTGGGTCTCTAATATCCTCAAGCTCAAAATAGTCTTCCAACTCTCCTATCCAGTCTATCAAGTCTTTTGGATTCAATGTACCAGAGAAGTTAGAAACTTCCAGCCTATGAATTTTACATACTTGTTCCACTACTCTTAACAATCTCTCCTCCCTCTCATCTTTTGTCCCTTCAACCTCTTTAGCCTCAATTTCTTCTACAGCTTCCTCATATTCATCCTCTGGTTCAGGGTTTCTCCTCAAACCACCCAAGAGGTTCCAAATCTCATTTCTAAAGTCTTCCATCATCTTCTCCATTCTTCTAGGGTTCATCCTTCTTGGCAGCATCTCTCCCTTGCTCGGTGAAACTGCCTCAACTCGGCGATCTGACTGCAAGGTTTCAATTGCCTCTCTCTTGGAAATCTATTGAACACACTTACAACTTGCCTCAAATCGGCGATCTGCTCACCCAAGGAATACCACAAGGACTGAGACCCACTCAAGATTCACAACCAGCTCTCATCTCTAGATTCATAGGTTCGCAATCTTCTATTCTGATACCATCTGATGTAGCCATAGTCGAAGGGTCCTCAAAGAGAATAGTCTGGACCATGCAGCAAGAGTCACACAACAAAAGAAACACCGAAAATGGAAACAAAAACCAACTCAAACATTCTTACTATCATAAAATTCAATTAAAAATAGCTAGCAACATCCGAGCTTACAGATTCGGCTCGCAGGCCTGATTACAACATGCTCAAATTACCTTCTTCTTGCATGCCCCTCAATGCGAGCGAAAACCTATAGAACAAATATTTCTTTCTCTAATCTATAGCTCTACTTTTCTACCACTACAACTACTGCCTTCTAATGATAAATTACAATGCTTTATACACATTCAAAAATCTAGAAACATCTGCGTCAGCCCAAAGATCATTACATTCTCCAATGAAAGAAAATATAATGTGCTCATGAATAGGTCAACCTCAAATTTGAATTACTCTCCAATAGGTGCATTAGATGAAGTGTGGACCTATAAGGAAGGTCAGGGACACCCCATGGAACATTTTGAATCACACCATCAAGATCCGCAAGATACGAAAATGATCCACAAGCGATCAAACTAGCAGTTAGATAGGAACATTATTCTGGTGTTGGTTCAGGAAACTGCCACATAATCTAGAAGCGATAACTTGCCAGAAAATGAACTAATCACGCTAAAAATTTGGAATAAGGAAAATTAGTATGTCTATGACATAAACATAGATCCACAAGGTCTAGCAAGTAAACATGAAGAATCACCAGATCTACCAACAGAAACTGAAACAAAGACAAATTGGAATGAAAATATTTTTTGGGCGATGCAAGATTGGCATGACCCAAGGATGCTCCTACATCAGACACCCCTAGTGAGAAAAGATGTTCCATGAGAGAAAATCATGAACATCGAACTGGGTTCGGGATGTAGATCACATGCTAATTCTTGATTCAAATGTCTTTTGTGTCTGTACTTCTCTTCCCTCTTCTTTCCTTTGTCAAATCCTGCAATTTATTCTTCTTTTTACCTTCCTTTCCCTGCCTCATACCTGCATAATATAGTAAAGGAAATTTACCACCACTCACCTTCTTCCACTCATCTGATCCACCTCTCTTACAAGAATTCACCTTATCTGCTATTTTATCTACAACCCACATCTTCTGCTGCACAATTATGTCTTTAAATTATTCCAATTCCATCTCACATTCAGCTTTAGCCACATGGTTCTTCTCCAGATCCACGCCATCCTTCAAGACAACCTCTGCATCTCGCTTCTCAACACTACAAATCTTCACAAGACTTGAGTTCCTCACTTCCTCCTACTTACTCTTCAAGGATACCAAAGTAAACTTTTTTCCACTCTTCTCTATAGTAATTAGATTCCTTCTGCAATCATATATAGCTCCTCTATCAAACTGCCAAGGTCTTCCCAATGAAAGAAAATATAACGTGCACATGAATAGGTCAGCCTCAAATTTGAATTACTCTCCAACAAGTGCATAAGATGAAGTGTGGATCTATAAGGAAGGTTAGGGACACCCCACAGAACATTTTGAATCATAGCATCAAGATCCACAAGATACAAAAATGATCCATAAGTGATCAAACTAGCCGTTAGATAAGAACATTATTCCGATGCTAGTTCAAGAAACTGCCACATAATCTAGAAGCAATAACTTGCCAGAAAATGAAGCAATTGCACTCAAGATTTGGAATAAGGAAAATTATCATGTCTACAACATAAACATAGATCCATAAGGTCTAGTGAGCAAACATGAAGAATCACCAAATCTACCAACAGAAACTGAAACAAAGACAAACTAGAATGAAAATATTTTTTGGGTGATGCAAGATTGCCACAACCCAAGGATGCTCCTGCATCACTTTCTAGCCTAGGTTGTGCTTGCTTACAAGCGTTCTCAAAATTTTTCAATACCAATGGAAAAAATTTGGGAGTAACTGAAGTCCCTACTCATATTTTCTCTAATTTTGTATTAGATCCACTCAAAAAAAATTTGTCTATTTTGTTTTGTGTGTGTGTTCAAACAAACATTTCCAATACAAATCAAACACCACACCCAAAACTTACAACATTTTGACCTTGAAATGAACTAGGCCTACATATCCAAAATGAGCTTAACTTTTAATCTATTTCAACCAAGGAATTGCTCACCTCATTCTTACCATTATCCATTCATCCATCACCTCATCTTTCTACATTAGACATTCCCCATAGGTCAAATTTTTAGGTCATACTTTTATTTTGCATAAACCTCTTGATTAGGAAGTCCATCAAACTTAGACTAGAATATAGCTTCAAATCTATATTCTCTTGACCTTATCTTTCAAAAAACAATTATCCTAGTCCTTTGTCATTTAGGTTGGTTCCTCAACTCATCAGTCCAGTCTGAGACCACCTTGTCAACATATCCTATCAGTCTTTACTATACCCAAGGTCATTGATATTCATATTAGTTGTTATACCTATCTTAGTCTGATTAGCAACTGTATCTTAGGTTTTCCAAAGGTTTTAGTCTTCATACTAGGTCATAGTACTCCATCCCTTCATCTCACATCTTTCATACCCTCGTCATAGACATACTTCTAATTTTTATCATTGTGACATTACCTTATTCACACCTTGACTATTTTCACCTTGACCCTTAATCGTGGTATCATTATTAGGTTTCCTTATACCTTGAAAAATATAAAAAACATAGCATAGGTGCATACCTTCCATTGCATTTTCATCTCTTATGCTTCATACCATTTGCCACCATGTCTTCCATGCACCTTGATATGATTGCTAGTCAAGTTAAATACCAATTAATCTTCAATGGTCAAGCCCAACAACTCATAAACTTCAAAAGACAATTCAACAAATCCAAATACCAATCAACCTCAACCCATGGTCAACTACCCACATACTCTTCTTACCAAAAATCCATAAGCCCTAGTCATTCATCCATATACCCTCACTATCAAGAGTCATTTGGCACATCCATTAGTCATCTTTATCCTAACCTTGACAAGGGAAACCAACCTTCCACAAATCCATTCTGAGACTCCATATCCTATCCTAACCAACCTTCCACTAATCCATTCTGAGCCTCTTCCTCCTATACTATTCAAACTTCCACCAATCCATTCCAAGCCCCTACATCCTATCTTAACTTGTCATCCACTAGTCCATTCCAATACATTGCATCCCAATCTACTATGCCATCCAATAAGACCATGGTAATTAATGCTCTCCAAGGATAACTAGCAAGGAAATTTTTTCAACTCCAAAATGAAAAGAAAGTTAGACAATCTAGTCAAATTGCTACTCATACACCATCTAGCCATCTAACACAATCATGTTTGTCATTTCCTACCAATCCCAAAGAGGATCTCGCGATTGAAAATCCATCATTTCCATGTCCAAATATTGAGTCCATTAAAGAAAATCATATCATTCCATTGCCTAAATCTTTAGATATATGTTAAGAGCATGATCCAAAGTATGAAGAAATAAACCTCAAAACAAATCAAAATCAAGTTATCCATTATAGTCCAATCGTAGATCAAAATAACCCTTTTCATGACATCCACATTTCAACTGCCTCCACCATTGTAGATGAGACAATAGCTCCCACAAGAAACCTAGATGATCTTCCTCTATAACAAGAGTATCCTATTCTAGAAATATTCACAAATGATCAAGCTATAGCTGAATTCATAGGACTCTATGACAATGAACATAAAGATGGTTTCATCATCGACTTGGAAGCACTAGTAGAATCATCTAAATCTGATATGTCACAAAATCAGACCAAAGATGTTAATCAGAAATTTATCCTACATGTCAATGAAGCTAAGACATCCTTCCAACTAGGATCACCCACTTTTATCAAATCAAGCTTTCTCGTAGAGGAGAAGATTCCAAGTAACAATGTCCACATACACAATGATGTGGTCGCATCTTGCTTCTAGAATAACAAATATCCCATCACAAACAAAATCTGTTAGAGCATGCATTATCAAGGAAGAGGACTAGGAATACATGAGCAAGGCATTCTAAAACCAATATACTTTCATGAAAATCCTAGACATTAGGGTCTTGGCTATTCTTCAAGAAAAAAATCAAGTGATGTTAGTGATACCTCCATAACATTAGGGGAAACTTTATCCAATACAAATATAATAATGGAGGCCATGAGTAGTCCTTGTCATAAGGCTATTTCCAACACTCCTTCCATCCACACCATAAACCATCATTCCAACGTGAATAAACCTCCCATTTGGAACCAACAAAAAGAAAATTATTACGAATCCAAAGTTCAAAATCAAATGTCAAAGGCCATTGAATCAAACAAAAATCTGTGGACAAATGAAGTTAAAATGGATCCCAAAGAAAAATGGATCAAACAAAGAAAATATTCCAAATCCAAAAGTCAATCAAAATGTGGAGCCACAAGAAAAGAGGACTCCCACATATAATAAATATCCACCTCCTTCAAAATGGTCATCAAGCAAGGCATATAAAAGTGTCGGTTCCAAATGCTATCCCAATCAAAATTCTAAACTCTGCCATCCAACATCCCAAGTTTGGAAAATAAAAAGTGATTCATCCAAACATCCAAACAATGCTTCCACATCTACCATCATCCATCATTCCAAAAATCCTACTACACAAATTTATTGCATCTTGGAAGCAACTCTTCATCATAAGGACTCCCATGGTACTCTATTGTGATGTGCATATTTTGATAAGGTCAATTCTAGTATCAACAAGGATCACAATGACATCAATCAGTTGTATGCAATCACTATGATATTAACAAGGAAGCTACTTCATAAAGGTAATTATTGGCATATCATGGCCCCAATCTCTACATCAGCACCATCAATGGATTCAAAACTTTCAATGATCAGCTAAAATAGTAAGGCCATCTAGAAATATCAAAAATACCACAAAAATTGAAAAAATAGAAAATTGTCACCTTGATGAAAACTTGGCAATTAGGTGTCTTGGTGACACCAAAAAAAAAGTCAAGAAAATAGTAAAGAAAAAAAAATTGTCCAATAGTGAAAGCCATTTTTAGGGCACTTTGGATAAGTCCCATGATGAAAATCTGGCAAATAGGCATCATGTGTAAGAGAAATTATCTATTTGGACCATTACACTTGGGGGAAAGTTGTCTCATCTCCCATACCCTTCACATGACATTTCTTACGACATTTCCATCTATCCATCTAATCCATATCATTCCCATCCATTTTCCCACATACTTTTATCTTGATAAGGACTGAGGTATAAACATAAATCATGCTTTGGGAAAACTCTTGATATGTCTGTCCTTTTGATGTCAGGCAGGGAGGTCACACAACCAACCAACACAAACTCACTAGAATTTTCTCAATACTTTATCCTTCAAACCCTGTCTATGGTGATCCACTTCAGCTACACAATTATGCCTAGTAGGTGTGCAGACCCAATTTTCCACTCACACCTCTCTCTTGAAAACTCAAAACCACAAGACAATCATCATTTCAGGAACCCTTTTTGGAACATTCTAACATATCAGAAAATCACCTTTAACTCCTTTGGACCAATCTCTCCAAAAATGGATTGTACACTGTCCTAGTAGGCCAAATAGGCCAATTTTGCAAAGGGGCTCCACTTTAAACTCTCCCTTTCACCCAAAAATCAATCCCAATGTTCTAGGAATGGTTCAAAATGATTGAATCCACCACTTTTAGCAATTGGAAAGGACTACGAATCCCCTAAGTCACAACCCTTATTCAATGTTTGTAAGGGGAGGGTTTATTGAAAAGGCTACTCCCAAACTTCTCCAAACTCTACCAATGAATCAGACACCTTTTAAAATGCCTACAAAAACTTAATAAATCACCAAAAAGTGTTGCCTCCTAGTTTTACATCATTAACCTCACTCAAACCTCCCATTTACGCTCAAAATCCACCATTTGCCAACTAGGGCAACACAAGAAACCCATTAAAAGATCTCCCTCACTCCTAAAACATCTTGGACACTTAAAACACACCAAAAGAGGCCATTCCACTAAGCTACATAATTTTACAATGGGTGGAATGGCTTAATTCATTATTACACACTATCAAACCCTTGTTTTTGGGGTTTCACAGGCAGATACAAAAAATTGGACCAAACTCCCCTTAATTTTTATATTAGACTCTCAAACCAAATGCAAAAAGAAGTTAACTCATTCCTTTACACATTTCAAGTCACCTTGAGTCCAAATTATGTTGTACGGGCTTGTACAGACCTAGAAAAGACAAGAATACACATAAAATTAATGAAGAACAGGGGAATTTCTTATTGTTTCTCCTTCACAATCCTTCAACAAAAATTTACATCAATGGATTTCACATATTTAAACATTTTCCCACCAAGAAAAACCTCACAAACTGACTCAACAACCCTCAACTAACTTTCAAACTCCCCATGACCGTTGGAGTTCAAAAAGTTGTTGTTTTTTGTATTTTCTTGCTATGACAAATTTACACAATTTTGCAACTTTTGACATTTTGACACAAATGACTCAAAGATGACCCAAATTACATGGAAATGGTCTCAATAGACCTTATTCATGACAAAAATCATAAAAACTCCTAATGACCTAACCTTTTATACTTCATGTATTAAAATCACCAATGGTGCCCCTGCACCAAACTCCCAGCCTGGAATGTTTCCAAGTCCCTTGGAAAGAAACTTGTTGCTAACCATGTTGCTCCCCATCTCCCCCTAGGTCTTCAAATGTTACTTTATCTTCCAAACTCTTCCACTGGTTCATCAACTAAAAACTTTCCTTGTACTTTTCCTTCTTGGATTGTCCACTACCTTGACATTGATCCACCTTCCCAAACAAACTTGTTGCATGTTTACTGGCCTTGCTCTCATCTGACACTGATGCAAACTTACCCCTATCAACTTGGAATTTGACTGTCCTCTCATGGATTCTTGAAACAAACCTAAAATTACTCACTTGGTCTTTCCAAACTCCTTGTTTCATTCCCTCTTTTGTCTTCATCACCTTCCTTGAAATTTTTGCCTTTGAAACGTATGTCCTAACAGACTTATGGACCAAGGTTGTATCATCAAGTTTAGTAACCACTGCCCCATTAAATTTTGAAATTTATGTCTTGACCAGATTTGACTATCCCTTAGCTTCTATTGCTTTTAAAGGACATTTCACTGTCCCAATCAGAATTCCATCATCTTTTCTCAACCCATCTTGCTTCATCAACAACAATTCATCCTTAACCTTCTCTAGGTCAGTCTCTATCATCTTCTTCTCATCATTTCTCCTTTCTAACTGTGCACCACCCTTCAATATCTCTTTCCTAACATCTGCAACTTTTTTCATGGCTGCCAACTGGTCATTCTTGACTTCCACAATCTTCACATACTCTTTTCTTCCCAACACAATCACCTTGGTTGTTTTGATCCGCTCCTTAACTTCTTATTGCAATGGAAGCAAAGTAAATGTGTTCCCATCATGCTCAATCTAATATGTATTAGCCCTTCCATCATACATGACATGTTTATAAAATTTCCATGGTCTTCCAAGCAACAAATGACAACATTGCATTGGTAGAACATCAGAAAGTACCCTATCTCCGTACCCTCCAATCTGAAACTCAACTAAATCTTGCCCATTAACTAGAAGTGACTAATCATCATTTAACTAGGGTGTTTCATGAGGAACCTTCACCAAATCTAACTTATCCACCATTTCACTTGATACTATATTATCAGTGAAACCTGAATCTATCAGTACCTTGCATACTTTACCTTTGCTCTTGCATGTGGTCTTAAATAGATTTCTCCTTTGCATTGGTTCCTTATCCTTGGAGGCCTTCAAAAAATTTCTTCTCTGCATCAAATCTTCACCCACCTCTGGTGCAACAACATGACTTGGAGAATTGACACTCTCCTCTTCATCTTCTTGCACAATTTGGACTCTCTTTTCACCTCTTCTTTCACTGTAACTTTAACTAGCACCAAACTTTTCAGGACACTTAAAGGATGGATGACCAAACTCGTCATAGTTGTAACACCTTCTTGAAAACACATTAGAACCTCTTCCTTGATCTGTATATCTTCCCCTAAAACTTGTTCTTACACCTCTCCATCCACCTCTAGATTCAACCACTTGTTCTTTACCTTTACCAGCATCTTCTTTGTCTTGATTGGACTATCTTGTAGTAGGAAAAGTTCCTCTACCTCTTGTTGTCTTTTATTTTCTTCTCTTCACTTTTTCTTTTGACCTTATAGCCATTTGAAAACATTCTTTAACTATTTTTGGTGTCATCAAACTTATTTCATCCTGAATATTATACCTTAGACCATTAAGATATCTTGCTACTTTTTCTTCCTCATCTTCCTCATGCTTTGTCCTGATGGTTAATCTATAGATCTCCTTGGTGTATGCTTGCACATCTAAATCATTTTTCTTGATATTTTGAAGTTTTTTAAGCAATTGAACATTGTAATCACTAGGAAGGAACTTACCTTTGATTTTTGTCTTCATTCTCTCCCAAGAAGTAATCTTGGTCTTCCCCTTTTTCTACCTTTAATCTTGCACAAATTTCCACCACAACAAAGCATGCCCTTTCAACTTGATCTTAGCCTTCTTCACCTTGTGATCTTCATCTAATTCTTCACTTTCAAAGTAATTCTCCATGGCTTATATCCAGTCCAAGAGCTCTTCACCATCTAATTTTCCCCCATACATAGGCAAATCCATATTTTGCTATGTCCATCACTTTTCACAGCCTTCAAAATCTTTACCATTCTCACATCCTCTAGATCCAATTCTTCCTCTTCAGATTCACTTTCACCCATGGTGACTCCAACTTTAGACTTCAATGCAACAATATCCTTCTTCAAGGCTTCTAATTCTCTAGCTTGGTTATCAATCTTTCTAGCAACTGTGCTTCCTTTAGGAGGCATCTTGACTCCTTAAATTCCACCTTTTTCCTTGGAAAAAATTTCAACCTTCTCCCTCAAGAGACCTACTTCCTACACTCTGATACCAATTGATGTCAGGCAGTGAGGTCACACAACCAACCAACACAAACTCACTAGAATTTCTCAGTCCTTTAGCCTTCAAACCCTATCTAGGGTGATCCACTTCAACTCCACAATTTTGCCTAGTAGGTGTGCAGACCCAATTTTCCACGCACACCTCTCTCTTGAAAACTCAAAACCACAAGAAAATCATCATTTCAGGAACCCTTTTGGGAACATTCTAACATATCACAAAATCACCTTTGACTCCTTTGGACCAACCTCTCCAAAAATGGATTGTACGATGTCCTAGTAGGCCAAATAGGCCAATTTTACAAAGGTGCTCCACTTTAAACTTTCCCTTTCACCCAAAACTCAATCCCAATGTTCTAGGCAAGGTTCAAAATGACCAAATCCACCACTTTTAGCAATTGGAAAGGACTACAAACCCCCTAACTCACTAACCCTCATTCAATGTTTGTAAGGGGAGGGTTTATTGAAAAGGATACTCCCAAACTTCTCCAAACTCTACCAATGACTCAGATACCTTTTAAAATTCCTGCATAAACTTAATAAATCACCAAAAATTGTTGTCTCCCAGTTTTACATCATTAACCGAACTCAAACCTCCCATTTACACTCAAAATCCACCATTTGCCAACTAGGGAAACACAAGAAACCCATTAAAAGACCTCCATCACCCCTGAAACCTCTTGGACACTTAAAACACACCAAAAGAGGCCATTCCACTAAGCTACAAATTTTTTACAGTGGGTGGAATGGTTTAATTCATTATTTCACACTATCAAACCCTTGTTTTTGGGGTTTCTTAGGCAAATACAGAAAATTCGACCAAACTCCCCCTAATTTTTGTATTAGACTCTCAAACCAAATGCAAAAAGAATTTTACTCATGCCTTTACACATTTCAATTCACCTTGAATCCAAATTCTACTTTATGGTTCCGTACAGACCTTGAAAAGACAAGAATACACAGAAAATTAATGAATAACAAGGGAATTTCTTATTGTTTCTTCTTCACAATCCTTCAACAACCATTTACATCGATGTATTTCACATATTTAAACATTTCCCCACCAATAAAAACCTCACAAGCTGACTCAACAACCCTCAACTAACATTCAAACTCCCCATGACCATTGGAGTTCAAAAAGTTGTTTTTTTTTTTGCATTTTCTTGCTATGACAACTTTACACAATTTTGTAACTTTTGACATTTTGACACAAATGACTCAAAGATGGCCCAAATTACATGGAAATGGTCTCAATAGACCTTATTCATGACAAAAACCATAAAAAAATCCTAATGACCTGACCTTTTAGACTTCATGTATTAAAATCACCAATGGTGCCCCTACACCACCTTTGGTCATACATTATCCATGAAATATCATGTCATTGCCTTCATAGAATTATCAGAAACCATACCTTAGAGAAAAAAAATTATTCCTATGTGACATAGTCCTTGGAGATAATATGATAATTCTTCTAGCCAATAATCCTCATGTCTTCTATCCTTTACCAAAATCAATCTATTATATCCTTTCATACCTATTATTGGACTTGGTTTTCCCTTGTCATTGGTTTAAGGATTCCAATCCACTTATCCAACATCCCTCCATCATCCCATATAGTCTTAAGATTAGTCATTCCAATTTCAAAAAGCCTAGTCCATACAATCTTGCTATGCAACCTAGTACATCATCCCAAACATTCCTTGGCTTTGTTCCTAGCATTGTTGTAGACCTTGATCCTTTAGTCACTTTTTCATCAACGGGATATGTCTTTCCTAGTCCTCATGTTGTTTTAGGATGTGTCCTTCCCATGTCAACATTATCATCATCATCATCACCTGTCAATTGGTTTTCAGCATGACTAGGGGCGAGATCATGTTTTTCCTTGGATTCTTGTGCACAATTGCTCACTTGATTGTAGGCATCATTTATATGCATTTTTCATGGTCCTTAAAGCGTATCATCCATAAAAAAATCCACACTTTCCCATATCATCCATAATAAAGCTTTTTCATCCTTCTTGTAGTCGACATTTTACATCTTTTTGCCTTTCATATCCAACCACAATAAAGCTTACTCATTCCCACCCCTAATAAATTGGTCTCATACTTGACTCGGAGAAAATACTGGACCTATGACTTCACTAGATCCTACACTTTTCATTGGAGGTCAAAACATTTGAAAAAGACAAAAAAAATCAAAACATTTGAAAAAAAAGAAAAATCAAAACATTCGAAAAAGACAAAAAGATCAAAACATTTGAAAAAGACAAAAAAATCAAAACATTCGGAAAGGAGAAAAAAATATAACATTTGAAAACGACAGAAAATCAAATATTCAATGACAAAAGACAAAAAAATCATAAAATAAAATAAAAAATAAAAAATAAATTCATAAAACTTCAAAATCCAAAAAAATAAAAAAAAAAAAAATCCAAAAACAAAGACAATTAAAATCAAATATTTACCAAAAAAAATAAAATCATAAAACTTCAAAATCAAAAAAAAAAAAAACATGTGAAAAACATAAAAACATCCAAATAATTTTCAAAAAATTCCAAAAACATAGTCAAAGTTAGTCATGTCGGTCTTTGTCATCATCAAACTACGTTGTCTCTACGATTGGATGTAGGCAAGGCTATCTGTCGATGTGCCCCTGAGGCATTAGGTCAGTCCTCTAGGTGTTTTCCAATAAAATCATGATTTGGTCCTTTTCTATTGAAACAAAGTCAAGGTTCATGTCAAACTACAAGGTCTGTGCATTGCTACATAGGAAAGGCCATCTGTCGATGAGCCTCGAGGCCCCCTAGGCCAGTCTTTTAGGGTTCGTCAGGTCAATCAAAATAATTGGGACATTGTCAGCTCAGACACAACATCATCATTTGAACTTCAAACACAAATCCCGAATCAACAAGACAAGCAAGCCAACAAGTCTCCACATCAAATCAATCATTTGTCAAATCAATCAAACCAGTCAAATTGATCAAAACTATGGTCTATACAAGATGTGTCCTTCCTAAAACTAGACCTTGTCACTATCACACTTTTTCATTTGCCTTATACAACTAGTTACATGATCAAAACCAAAATTGATGTCTTATACGACATGTTTCTTCTCCTGAAGCCAGGCCTTGTCAAAATAGTCCACCCATCACTCACTTCATCCCTTAACACATTGGAAAACACTTATTGGAAAACAATTTGAATGGTTGTTGACCTTTTTGGTCTATTTTGTCTTATCTTTTGGATTTGCTTCAGTCATGTTACTAGCCACCTCGAGGATGTCCCGTGAAGGATTTAGAGGAGCGATGATGTCTCATGACTCATCTTTTATTTTATTTTTTCTGCGATTTGTCTTGACAAAAAGGTTGGGGCAACATGATCCTTAGTATGAGTTAGAACACTCCTTGTCTGCGACTATCTATTTTACAGATGGATGACCTTGCACACCTTGGTCTATATTATACCATGTTGTTTGTTGTCCATTTTTCATATTTTACCGCCCAATGATGATTAAATGAAAAAGTATTTTCCAGCAAAATATATATCTACAATTTATCTCAACTAACACTATCTCCACATCCATGTCTTCCATGCTAACATCACTCTCTCCCATGCTAACATTTATTTTATTCCCCTTAACCTTTATTCCTCTTATCCATTTTGAGAGCACACTCGTGTTTTTTGAACCTGCATGTCCTCTCGAGGGGGCATACTTCTACCTCCTCATCATTCTTCCTTACTCTAGGGCATATCTTTTTCTTTGACACAATGCAATAAACTACATTGTATCAAAGAGGGGAAAATGTAGACACTGAAAAAATATCTAGGCTTGATAACAACATTTTTTCATTGTCTAGGGTCATATTTCTGCTATTAATTAAATAAGTATTAATTATTTAATTAATTTGTTTAATTCATTTCTCCATTACTCTTGATTAATTAAATAAATTATATTTTTATAATTATTTTGCTAATGTCCTCTTTCCTCTATAATTAAATAAACTTTATTTATTTAATTATTACCACTTTCTACTATAATTAAACAATTATGTCAATTATTTAATTATTCATTTTATCATTTTCTGACACAAATTAATTAAATCTTATTTAATTAATGACTTTCCTTTTCGCTCACCTTTTTGAATTAAATTTTTATTTAATCAAAAAGATAACTTGACTTTTCCTTTTGTAATTAAATAATGTTTTCATTATTTAATTATGCACTTTCCTCTTCGAACTAATTGATTTTGTTGAAAAATCATTCAATTTCCTCATTCTCCTTCACTTTCAATCTTATCCTATCTCATCTCGTCTAATTTCATCCATTGATTGAATTAATTTCTTTTTAATCTTGACCGCCAATTTAAACTTTTTTTTCTATAAAAGACACATATCATTTCATTTGAACGATCTTAGAAAATCTAGAATTAGGCTGAGACAATTAATCTATGATATTTTGCTAGGAATAGACATAGACTTTTAATTGCACTTATAATCTGAGGGCATTAGTTACTTAGAAGTGAAGTGGAGGAGGGTAATAGAGGTGATTCAATGGAAGCATGAAGATTTTTGTAACGACGTTTTATTATTTTATGTTTTATGCTTTCTTTTGTGCTCTATTACTTGATTTGGATCTTTAGGATTTAAGTTTAATGATTTACAATCTTTAATCCTGGTTTTATTTTCCGGATCACAGGTCCTATCAGTGATTCAGATACAAATACAAAACAACACAATGATGACTCAATAGAAGATGTACCAAGTTCTTCAAGTGACTCAGTGGTTGAGCTACACAACTCATCCTCTGAGGTCACACAATTTTTATTTACTAATCCACCTCACATGCACACATGACACAGTTATAATGATACACATTTTTTTTGCAGCATTCTCCATATTACAGTAGGGACATGTAGCTTCATGTATTAAAGTTGTCACATTCAAGTTAGGGATCTGTTGCAGTAGGGATTTGTAGCACATTACACATGAGCTATCAAACTTAATTTTGGGACCTATTGTCAAAGGAAACTACATCGCTATCTATCAAAAAAAATTAAAATTTTGGGGCCACATTAATTGTAGATCATCACCTTTCACTCCACTTTTTCCAACACACATGTGTCAAATAAACCTATCATATCGATACATGCAACATGCTCATTTCATATCATGATGCATATTTCAAATTTCAAGAATTCAGACCATCACTTAAACTTCCATCATCTACAAATTTCACTTCATTTCAAACCACACACTAGCCTGTCATTAATTTCACCCTTCATACATTCATTCATTGTAATTAAATCATATTAAATCACAGTCATGCAGTGGATAATCTTCAAATAAGCCACACATGAGTAGAGTTATGTTCATCATATCTGATAGGTACACATGCTATACAACCATAATTAATATGGATTTTTATTATGTTCAATATGTACTTGCATTAAATCTTGCATACTTTTTATTCATTACTTCTATTTTCCTACTTTGCAATTATTACCTTCGCCTATTTTTCCTAACTTGAAGTGTAGACACTTTAAGAATTTAAGTTGGGGGAAGGGTAATATATAAGCCAAAATTTTAGTTTTTTCCACCAAAAATCTAAAAAAATCCAAATGTAGAACCAAGAGGAAAATGTACAAACCTTTTTTCCATACCCTATTTTGCACCTACAACCTTTTTCTTGTCGATTCTAGTTGATAGTTGCTTGAATTTAAGCTAATCCAAAGCCTTTCAAGTTTACAGAAGTTGAACAGAGGAGGAAAGGGAAAAGTGATTGAAGTTGTTGAAGGAAAGTTGAATGCAATTGTAACAAATAACTTGGGTTGGTGGAATGTTGAGATTAAAATTTGAGTTGAATGTTTAGAGTTTTTTATCAGAGACAGAATATTTCACCATGGGAGGTAACATTAACCAAAGGGATCCAACTGCACATAAATATATATTGGAAGATACATTAGTGTTTCCCATTTTCACAAGGGTAGGATGGTTGGATTACTTTTTGAAGTTGACAAAATTTGATGATGATATAATGAAGAGACTTGTAGTTATATTGCAACATGATGAAGCCATTGTAAAGGGATTGTAAGTAGATATTTCAAGAGGATAAATTGCACAAGTATTTGGTTTACCAAGGACTAGAGATGAATTTCTAGTTTGAGCAGATGTAGTGGCTGCAAGGGAAGAGTTTAGTGAGTGAGGAAAAAACATAGATTCATCATCACAAGGTACTAAAATACTTTCACTTCCATGTGTATGGGCTTCATGTGCCTCTTACATCATTAGGTAACTTAAATGTGATGGTAGGTTATCTCTTCTTTACACTGTGCATTTCAAATTATTAAGCCATCTTCATCATAATAGACTTGTTAATGTATCAAATTACCTCTACAACTTGTTAAAGAGAATGGGTTCAGAATACCAAAGGGAAAAAAATGATTCAACTCTTTCCCATTATTATTTAATAGACCTATTAACAAAAAGGAATCTTAAAATTAAATATCCATAGGTATCTTGGGAAAGCTTTGTAAGATTTCAGGACATTAGTAGTATACTAGAGCAATCTACAGTTCCTGAAACCCTAGAACCATTAGTTGCACCTATAAGAGGAGACCCTCTTGTTTCACCTACTAGTAGCCAAAGTGAAACCAAGGAGAAAAATGTGTAGGAATCATCACTTGTGACATCTAGGCAACCAACAACAAAGAATACCCCATCCACCTCTAAGACACCTAAATCTAAGAAAAAGGGAGGTATCCCTTCTAAACATTCAAAGGCATAGAAGAAAAAGGATACACAGAAAGAAACATCTACTACACCTAAGCATTGAGGTTGGTTGAGATAGAAAGGTGTTATGAGGAGAAGCATAGGAAAATAAAAAGAGGAATTGAGGATTAAGGAGACAAAAGAGGAAAATATTATGATGGTTGACACTGACTCATAAATAAAGTAAAATGCTCTTGAGAATGTGCATTTCCGGCCAAAAGAAAATGGTATGTATCTACCTCTAACTCAGATTCAGAGGATATTTTTGTTTCTTATAAAACTATGAAGAGAACCTCAGACAACCCTGACAATGAGGTTTTTGAATTCATAGGAGGTTCTGATGATTAGAATTTAAGGGATGAGGAAATATTTTTAGAAGAAAGGAATTTTAGGAAGGAATTGGAGGAAGCATTAGAAAGAATTAATAGTTGGAAGAACAAGTGAAAACTTATGAACAAAGGGATAAAGAGAGGGAGATGAAGATTCAAGAGTTGGAGGATAAACTACAAACATATGGACATGGGGAAAAACTGGACCTGTTGGTACAACTTTCCATAGTTAAAATATGGGATACATAGCTTGCAACAGAGGATAGAAGACCCCCTCCTATAAAGACTCTGACTCATCATAAAAATCTATCCCTTGGGTTTAAATTATGGAAAGATGTTAATGAATTTTGACAAGGAAAATTGGAGAAGAGAAAATAAACCCTAACTGTAGAGCATACCAAAGTTCTGGAAGGGAAGGAAATTGAGCTGAACAAGTTAGTAGTCAGAGTGGAGGAGGTAGTAGATAAAGCTACCCATATTGTTAGATACAGACCCCCAACAAGAACTTATGCATTTTTTTTGCAAGAAAAGTTTTTAAGTTTTCAATTTAGCAGACTAATAAGTAGCTAGTCAGTTGCAATGAGCAAGAAATTTGGTTTCCTTAATTTTTTTGCTGACTCTACACCAGATGAACATGAACAAATTTGTGAGTACTATCTACATAACTATGTAGTGTCTAAGGAGATAGAATGGAACCCCTTGATGTTTGTGGGGGATTTGCAAGTCATAGCACTAGCATCCTACTTTAGGAATGAAAGATTCAGGGGTGAACTTATGGAGGAATATGAGGAGAGTGAGAAATCTATTGCTCTCCCAATAAGAAAGGAATCTAAGAACCCTAATGCAATCATAAATGAATGGTTACAACTTCTGGAGTAAAAAGGACCAGGAGGAAAGATCATGATATTGAGGATGTAGGATTATAACAAAATGTAGACATTGGTAGTTAGATTGGTTCATCATTGTCATAAGTATGTGCAACAAAGATGGAACAGTTTGACTCCAGAACTATAGAGGACAGAGCCACATTTGGTATATAACTTCATGGATATGCTTGAAAGAGTGTGTAGGTATATGGATATTGTTGTTGAACAAGCACTTAATTGGCTACAACTTACATTCTAATCACCCATCCTTCTTTATCCAATGCCACATTGGATAGGGGATAAAATGAAGGAATGTGAGAAAGTTAAACTTACCAGAATGAGGAGGCTTTCATGTTACTGGGTATTTTACCTAAAGTAGATCAAGGGAGTAAACAATGTCATGGACCTTAGAGAGATTACACTACACTATAATCTATCCCCCTAGTTCATTTGCTTGAGAGAAAGCAAAAGGGTAGTTGGGGGGAGTGATGAGCCTATTTATTAGCTAGTTTTATGTTATCTTTATGCTTCTTATAAGAAATTCCCAAGACAATTATTCCTACAGTATGCCATCTTTTATGTTTATTATGCATACCTTAAACTTGGTTAAATTATATTGAAATGCAGTTATGATATGATGGTGTTGCATGATTTATATGTGAATATGTGTGAATTATGATTGATATCTATGTTTAATCACTGTAGTTAGTATTGTGTGCATGTTTTGTGAACTAACTCCTTGCAACTAGAGAAGACACTATAGCCTATAGCAACTGTAGAATGCAACCCATAACCGAAGGAGTTCCTAGACAATGAAACAAGGGATGTTCCTAAATACATTGAGTTCAATAACTACAATAAGGAGACACCTAATAAAGACAATTGTGCATCGTTATGAGAATCAATAAAGGCATTGAAGAAGGAGAACCCTATTATCATGAGGATTTTGGTGTAACGGATTCTATGTTCCATTTTGCAATTCTATTATTACAGAGTTCTAATCCTATTTGGATTCTTATTTCTTTTTAGTTGCAATTAAGATAACTAAATCATAATTACACTTTGATATCTAGGGAGTTTTAATTAATGATTTCAGTTTAGAGTTATGTTTTGAATAAACTCCCCCGTGCATGTATATAGCTAGTGGTTGAGTCTGTAGGATAGTTAGTTGATTAATTTTTCAGTTGTGGATTTTGTTATCAATCACTTTTTAGTTTCTAGTTGTTAATACAAAGACATGTTGATTATTCAAACATGGCTTTTCTTAATACAATATTTGAGCAAGATTTCATGTGATATTTTGGAATGTGTAATGAATAATATCAAGTTGATATGTTTGAGCTGAATATGAGGATTTAGATTTGGTCTATTTTAGTGAAGACAACCATTTGAGCAAGGGTCACTCAAGGTATTGTCCTTAACTACATTTACAGTTTATTTCTATTAGTAGTTACTTCATAATTGCATAATAAGTTAAGATAGATTCTCATATCAAAGTTATCAATAATTATTTTTCATGATTCATGACTGCATTTATTCAACTTAAGGTACTCTGGAGTGTATACTAGGTTTAGTTATCAGCTTCTAGTCAATTTTAGCATTTTACCTGTTAACATCAGTTTAGTCACAAACTATGTTGTAGGTACCCATAGCCAAAGCACCAGCTTTAATTTAGGTAATCTCAGGTCTTTGAAAGCACATACAATGCCAATACCATCACAAGTCTACTAGCCCTGGTCAATAATTTAATGAAAGTCTTTTCAATGTCAAGTGGACTATTCAACCAGGTTTTCCCCTGAATTGTGTGATTACCACCAAGTTTATTAAGCATTATAATAGAATATTCACAAGGAAAGATCCTTTATATGAACATATGAAGCATAAATAATCTTTGAAAAGTTGAAGGGGGTAATGAGTTATTGTTTGATTCTTGTAATTTTGGATTTCTTGCTTCTTTTTGTTGTAGAATGTGATGCAAACTGAAGGAATTGGAGCCATGCTTTCTCAGAAGGGGCATCCTATTTCCTTTGAGAGAATAAATTGAAACTCTATGAAAGAGGATGATATATATATGATAAAGAGATGTTATCTATAATACATGCCTTGGAGAAGTTCTGGCAGTACCTAGTATGCAGAATATTTGTGGTCAATTCTGATCACAATAGTTTGAGATATTTCCTCAATTAAAAGAATCTAAATGATAGGCAAAAAAAATCAGTGAGTAAACTCTAAGAATATGATTTTTACATTGAATATGTTAGAGTAAATAAGAGTATAGAGGTAGATGCACTTTCTAGGAGATCCACTCCATGCCATATATCTACCAAATCAACAAACTAGAAGTAATCCATCATTGTTAAGTATGATGAGGACATAATTGCTACCAGTATTTGCAAGGGGACGGAGAAATATGACCAATATGTGGTGAAATAATTTATAATTATACTAAAAAATAGGGTGTTCCTTGTCTCCAAATCCGATGCAGGAGCATCCTTGGTTCTTGGCAATCTTGCATCAACCAAAATAAATAAATATATATTTTCATTTAGTTTTTGTTCTTGTTCAGTTCAAGTTGGCAGATTTAGTGTTTCATCATAGTTTCTCACCAGACCATGTGGATCTATGTTTACATCATGGACATGTTCATTTTCCTTATTCCAAGATTTGAGCGCAATTGGATCTTTTTTCGGCAAGTTATCACTTCTAGATTTTTGTGGCAATTTCTTGAACCGGCACCGGAATAATTTTCTAAACTAACAGCTAGTTTGATCACTCGTGGATCTTTCCTGTAACTTGCGGATCTTGATGGTGTGATCTGAATTGTTTCATGGAGTGTCCCCGACTTGAATTATAGGTCCACACTTCATCCTAAGAATTCACCAAGGAGTAATTCAAATTTCAAGCTGACTTATTCATGCACATGTTACATTTTCTTTCATTGGAGATTGTAATACTCTTTGGCCGACGCAGATAATTCTAGATCTCAAGATATGATATAAATCATTGTAATAGATCATTAGAAAGGTAGTTAGATGAATATTAGATTGGAGATGTTTGATTTCAGCTTGGATTAAGGAGCTTATAAGAATATTGTATTTTGAACATGTTGTATTAGGCCTACGAGCCGAGTCTATAAGCCTAGATGTTGTCGGCTCTTTATAATTGAAATTTTTGATAATAAGAATGTTTGAATCTACATTTTCCTTCATATTCCATGTTGCTTCTATTGTGTTACTCTTGTTGCACGGTCCAAATTGTTCTCTTTGAGGACCCTCCTACCGTGGCTGCACTAGATTGGTATCAGAGCGAGATTCGATACGTGAGAGATCGCCAGAATTTGTGGAGTCCTATTGAAGATTTGTTGTGAGGTGGTGGACTAAGGATCTAACTTGCAACTGTAGAGGACTTGTGTAAAGATGGTGGGAAGAAGGAATGTTATAGGAAATGGAGCATGTGGAAATGTAGACCCAGCTATGATGGAGATGTTGAGAGGAATTGCTACCAGATTAGATGCAGTTGAAATGACCTAGAGGAGAGTTCAACCAGTTGATGATGTGAGTGATGAAGAGGTAGAAGTACAAGAAGAAAGGGGAAGAGAAGATCAACCTGGCCTAGATCAGGGAGAAGAGAGGTTCATAAAAGCCCTAACTAGAGTAAATACCAAACCACATTTCAATCCACTGGATTATAGTGGTAAGTTGGATTCAGAAGAATTGCTTGATTGGATAATAGAGATGGAAATGTACTTTGATTTTGAAGGTACCACTGAAGATAAGAAGGTGAAATTTTATTGTACAAAGTTGAAAGGACATGCATCCCTTTGGTGGGAACATTTGCAGACAGATAGGTGAAGAAGAGGAAAAGATAAGATAAGATCATGGGATCAAATGGTGAATAAGTTAAAGACAAAGTTTATGCTTGCAGATTATCAGATCAGTTTGTTCTGAAAGTTGCAAAATTTGAAGCAAAAGGAGTCAAATGTGACAGAGTATACTGAGGAGTTCTACAAGTTGAATATCAGATCTGGACATTCAGAGGATGAGATTGAGCAAGTAGCCAGATATGTTAATGGCTTGAGGTCATCTATATAAGATGAGATTAGTTTGATCAAGTTGTAGAGTGTGGAAGAGGCATATCAATGTTCCCTAAAGGAAAAACAAAAGTTGAATAAAATACATGAGTAGAGACAGAGAGGAAGACATGGAAGATTTCAGAGAGGAAGAATTTTTACTGGAGGAGGAAGAGGATCTTTTGCATATCAGAATAAAGATAAGGAAGTCGGTAAGAATGATGATTTGTACCATAGAGGTGATGGAAACTCTTACCGAAGAGGAGGATATGGTGGTTACTAGAATGAGGGTTATAGAAAAGATGATAGAGGATAGGAGAAAAGAGTATTCAAGGGAACTTGTTTTAAATGTGGTGGAGAAGGACATAGAGCATTTGAATGTAATCAAGGAGAGACAAGCAAAAAGGTAGAGAGTAGTAGAAGAGAACTTTTGCTGAGGAAGATCATGTCGTATCATATAACAAATCGAAAGATGGAGAAGTGTTGGTGAATAGAAGAGTATTGTATCAAAGTGAGATGGAGTAAGAACCATTATAGAGAAAGAATTTGTTTCGGACCAGATGCAAGGTAGCTAGTAAATGTTACAAAGTGATTGTTGACAGTGGAAGCTCAGAGAACTTGGTTTCTGAATAAATGGTGACCAAATTGAAACTGGAAATATTGAAACACCCGAAGCCCTATCAGATAGCATGGATTCAAGATGAGCATAAGATACTGGTAAGTGAATAATGTTTGGTGAAATTGAAGATAGGAAATTATCATGATGAAGTTGTGTGTGATATCATGCCTATGGATGTATGCCATGTTTTGTTGGGAAGACCTTGGCAGTATGATTGACATGCTATTCATGATGGAAAGAAGAATACATATACTATTGTTGCTAATGGGATGAAGCAAACTTTATCGCCATTGGAGGATGTTCCTAAAGTTGAGGTTTGTATGAGTGCTAGAATTTGTTTAGTTGATGGAAGGATATTTCTGGATGGATTGAGACATGAGAACATGTGTTATGCCTTGGTTCCTAAGAAGGCTAGAGACTTGAAGGATGTAGAAGAACAACCAAAGGAGATAAAGGAGTTTCTGACAAAGTATGAGGAGATCATTTCAAATAATGTACCTAATGGATTACCACCTGTGAGGAGTATTAGTCATTGCATGGATCTGATTCTTGGAGCTAGTTTTCCTAATAAGGTAGCACACATGATGACACCTGCAAAGAATGAGGAGTTGAATAGACAAGTGAAATATTTGTTGAGGAAGGGTTTCATCAAGAGAAAGCTTAAGTCCTTGTACAATACCTGTTGTGTTAGCACCTAAGAAGGATGGAGAATGGAGGATGAGTACAAACTCTAGAGCCATAAACAAGATCACGATGAAATATAGATTTCCTTTGCCTGAGATGGATGACATTATGGATTGTTTGAGTGGGGCTAAATAATTTACAAAGATAGATTTGAAGAGTGGATATCATCAGATTAGAATCGAAGAAGGGGATGAGTGGAAGACAACATTCAAGACAAATGAAGGATTGTATGAGTGGTTGGTGATGCCTTTTGGACAAAAAAATGCACCGAGTACTTTCATGAAGCTGATGAATGAGGTATTGAAGAAATTCTTGGGTAAGTTTTTGATTCTTTATTTGGATGACATCTTGATTTTTAGTAAGAGTGGAGAAGAACATTTGTTGCATATAAGACAAGTTTTGCAGAGGTTGAGAGAAGAGCAGTTGTTGATAAACATTAAGAAGTGTAATTTCATGAAGGAAGAACTGGTATATCTGGGATTTGTGATATTTGTGGATGGATTGAAGATGGATCCTGATAAAGTAAGATAAATTTTTGAGTGGACTACACCGGAAAGCATTGGAGAGGTAAGATCATTTCATGGATTGGCTAGTTTCTACCAAAAGTTTGTTAGTGGTGTAGGAGCACCCATGGGTCTAAGGGACCTAGAATAATTTGTCATGTTTTTCTTCTTGGTTTATGGATGGAATAAGGTCTTACAAACCATTTCAAATGTTTTGTAATAGGTCTTTTAGGTTTTGGTTGAATTTTTGGTCTTGGTGACCAAATCCTTTGTATAAACAAGGTCTCCATCCTCCTTTTGTAAGTCTAGTGCACCTTGGAAAATTAAGAAAGAAAGATGCCTTGTTGTATCTAGACACCTAAGGGGAGTCATCTTGTTCATTTGAGTGGGTTTTAAATTCCTTTGACACATTTTGAAGGCTCTTGATAGTCGAGTTGGAGTGAATTGTCTAAATTGCCTTAATTAGGCATTTAAGTGGCAAAATGAGGTTTTTTGCATTTCCAACGGCCAAATAATTAAAATTTCAGTTGGAGGACATTGGAGGGAGTTTTTAATACTTCAAATACACCTCTCTTGGTCGGGGCAAGGTTGTTGATGGAGAAAATAAGGCGTTTAATAAAGAGTTTGTTGTTTTTTCTTAATTTTTTGTGCAAAGTTTGTTGTTCCTGTGCTTGGTACGGCTTGTAGACTTAGTTTTATGCTGCAATCCCATAATGGTTGGAAACAAGATTGAATAATATTTATTTTTTGTGTTGGAGTGGTGAGTTTTCATTGAGTATTAAGGGAGATATCTTAATTTTACTCCTAGGTGGTCTGAAAACCCTTAAAATAAGGGTTTTGGGTGAAAAATGTGGATTTCTTCTATCCCCACATTTGAGAGTTGCTAAATCATGGTGGGATGGAAGATATATGTCTGTACTACTATTTCCTCAAGGTATTGAAGAATGGTAGGCTCATTGGAGGAAGTGGTGTAAGATTTGTGGCTTGACATCTCTATGTGGCAAGCCTAATTGACAAGCAAAAAAGTGAGTTTTTGCTTGGTTTTGAAGAACCTGTTTAAGAGGCACTTAGGGATGATGTTGACAGGTGTAAATAACCTACAGGAGTCTGAATTATGGCTTTGGGGTGCAGGGGTGAGCCTAGGTAGTCAAGACCCAGGTGTAGGTCTTTGGAATAGGCCTCTTGGAGCAGTGCTAGGATAGGCCATGGTGGATTTTGCATAGATAGTCAAGAAAAATCATTTTGAGGCTTTGTAGGGGTCTATTTTGGGAGTCCAAATTTAGTGGTTTGGTGTCATAATAGTCCTCCATGTGGAATTTAAATTGACTGTCCTACCGGGTGGAGTTAAAGACCTTAAATGTAAAAGAGGCCCAAAACATTGGAATGAACACTAAAGGATGGTCCCTAGGTGCAAGGTGGGTTGTTGAACCTTGATTTGGTATGTGTTGACATGTTTCAAGTGTTCCCAAATCCTTTGGGTGGTCTGTGTTTATAACCCTAGGTGTGAGGAGTTTCTTCCTTGAAGGAATAGTGGAGTTTAGGACTCCTCATAAGAGTGTTTGAGTAAAGCATTGAGTGGAGTGACTTTGCCATTTGTGATTGTGAGTTTTCCTTCCCTGCCACTCTGCATCATAGTGGTATCAGAGCTTGATTGCAGGTAGTTGTTGAAGGGAAGAAATCATGCCTCCAAAAGCTAGACCAGTGGTTTCAAAAGAATTGAAGGCCTTGAGAGAAGAGATAGAGGCCTTGAAAGCAAGAGAAAGGAGAAGAGCATTGGTAGTTGAGGAAGAGAGTTCCTTTGAAGAAGAGCTAGAGGGTGAAGAAGATGAAGAGAACCCTCAGGGGGAAGAGATATGCCCTCATGAGAGAAGACTCCTTAAAGCCTTGTGAGAATCCAAAGGAGAATCCTCTAAAGTATTAGAGTGGGTGGAGGCTCTAAATAAGTATTTTGAATACAAAGACATGGCAGAGAATAAGAAAGTAAAGTTTTCCAAAACAAAGTTGAAGGGATCCGCCTTGACATGGTGGAATTTCACCCAAGGAGAAAGGGTCAAGATGGCTAAATCCATGATTAACTCATGGGATAGGATGGTGCATAGGTTGAAGGCACAGTTCCTTCTTGCTGATCATGAAGTGTAGGAATATAGAAAGAGGCAGAATCTGAAACAAAAAGACATGGATGTTTCATCCTACACTAAGCAATTCTACAAGTTGAGTATGAGATGTAGTCATGAAGAAAGTGAGAAGGAAAAAGTGGACAGGTATATCAATGGCCTAAGACTTAATATTCAAGATGAGATCAATTTAGTTGTTCCCAAGACTATGAAAGATTGCATACAAGTTGCATATAGGGTTGAAGAGAAGATAAGAAGGAAACAAGAACAACAAAATAGAGGAAGAGGCAGAAATTTCAGAGATAGGGGTAGAAATCAGTCTCAAAAACATCAAGAAGAGTCTAGCCACAATGAATCAAGTGGAGACTCAAGCAATAGAGGGGGATTCAGGGGTAGGAGACCCAATGTCAGGGGCAGATTTAATGGAGGAAGAGGCTCAAACCAGTTTTCAGGGAGATGTTACAATTGTAGCCAGCCTGCACATCCAACATTCAAATGTCCTGAAAAACAAGGCTCAATCTCTCATGGTGGAGAGAGGAGGAACCAACTAGTGCATGAGGATGAAGAAAGTGTGACTTCACCTACAGTAAACCTTACATCAGAAGTTGGAGAGTCCTTGATGATTAGGAAAACATTACTCAAGGTACCAATCCCTGAAGAACCTCCACAAAGGAAAGCAATCTTCAGAATAAATTGCAAGGTACAAGGTAAAGTGTGTAGGATAGTAGTGGATTCAGGATCAACTGATAATCTTGCTTCAAGAATGGAGGACCTCATGGATTGTATATCAGGAGCATCTTACTTTTCCAAGATTGATCTAAAGAGTGGGTACCATCAGATAAGGATCAGAGAAGGGGATGAGTTGAAGACAACTTTTAAGACTAATGAAGGGCTCTATGAGTGGATGGTGATGCCCTTTGGGTTATCAAATGCCCCTCGTACATTTATGCGCCTTATGAATGAGGTATTGAGACATTTCATTGGAAAGTTTTTTGTAGTTCATTTAGATGAAATCCTTGTGTTTAGTAGGTCTAAAGAAGAGCATTTGAAGCACCTTGACATGGTACTAAGGAGGTTACAAGAGGAGAAGTTGCTAATAAACATGGAAAAGTGTGAATTCATGAAGGGAGAACTAGTATACCTTGGGTTTTTCATCTCCAACGGAAGTTTGAAGATGGATCCTTCAAAGGTGGATGCTATTCTTACTTGGCCAACACCAAAATCCATGGGAGATGTGAGAAGCTTCCATGGACTTGCAAGATTTTATAGAAAGTTCATCAAGAACTTTAGTCAAATTTGTGCACCCATCTTGGACACCATCAAAGGAGGTAACAAGGGTGAGTTTTCTTGGACCAATGAGGCTGATAAAGGTTTTGAATATCTGAAAAAGAGAGTAGCACAACAACCTATACTTGTGCTCCCTGATTTTGATAAGGTTTTTACTATTGAGTGTGATGCTAGTAACCAAGCAATATGGGTTGTCTTGAGCCAAGAAGGAAGACCAGTTGCATTTTTCAGTGAGAGGCTGAATGAAGCAAAGAGGAAGTATTCTTCCTATGATTTGGAATTGTATGCTATGGTCCAAGCCCTCAACAAGTGGAGGCACTACTTGTTACCTAAAGAATTTTTTGTTTATACTGATAATCATGCCTTGAGTTTTTTGAATGCACAGGACAAACTCAGTCATAGGCACATGAAGTGGGTAGAGTCTTTGAAAGCCTATAATTTCACAATAAATCATAAGAAGGGCCAAGCAAATAAGGTGGCAGATGCTCTCAGTAGAAGGGCACTTGTAGTGCAAGAGATCCAACTCCAAAGCATGGGGGTTGATGCATTAAAGGATATGTATCATGAAGATCCAGATTTCAAGGGGGTATACAATGTTTGTGAGGAACATTTGAATTCTTTTCATGGTGAATTCTTTGACTTTTTATTGTAGAATAGTTTTCTCTTCAAAGGAAGCCAATTGTGTGTGACCAAATGTTCAATGAGGGAGAACATCATAAAGGAGAAACATAGTGGGGGCCTTGGAGGTCATTTTGGCCTTGATAAGACCTTAGAACAAGTTAGGAGGTTTTATTATTGGCCAAGGCTACAAGTAGATGTGAGAAAGTTTGTGGAAGGATGTACAATCTACCAAAGAGCAAAGGGAACTTCATCAAATGCAGGGCTCTATCAACCACTTCCCATTCCCAATAGGCCTTCAGAGAGTGTAAGTATGGATTTTGTATTGGGGCTGCCTAGGACTCAAAGAGGTTTTGATAGTGTTTTTGTGGTGGTTGATAGGTTTAGTAGGATGGCTCATTTTCTTCCTTGTAAATGCACCAATGATGCATCTAGTATAGTAGGTCTCTTCTTTAAGGAGGTTGTTAGAATACATGGACTTCCTTTAAGTATTGTTTCTAACAGGGATTCTAAGTTTATAGGTCACTTTTGGAGGACCTTGTGGAAGAAACTTGGCACAAATTTGTCCTTTAGCTCTGCATACCATCCACAAACGGATGGACAAACTGAAGTGGTGAATAGATCATTGGGAAATCTCTTGAGATGTCTTACCAAGGAGCATGGACAAGCTTGGGATCTGATTTTACCTTAGGCTGAATTTGCATACAATGACTCCATGAATAGGAGCATTGGTAGGATCCCTTTTGAAGTAGTTTATGGCATGCACCCTAGAGGGGTCTATGAATTAAGAGATTTACAAGGAGTTGATAGGAGAAGTGCTCAAGGAGAGGACTTTGCTATTACAATCAGGGATATCCATCAACAAGTGAAGGAAACTCTACAAAAGAATGTTGAGAAGTACAAGGAAAGAGTAGATTTAAAGAAGAGGAATGTTCAATTCAAGGTTGGAGATTTGGTGATGGAGCACTTGAAGGAGATACTTCCAAAGGGAAAGTATACCAAACTCATGATGAAGAAGATAGGACCTTGCAAAGTGGTCCACAAGTCTGGTCAAAAGGCTTATGAAATAGAGCTACCTCCTGGGGTGGCAATCTCTCCTATTTTTAACATTTCTGATTTGTATCCTTTCAAAGCTCCTATGAATGCAAGTGATGAAGTAGGTACAACAACAATGGAAGATGAAGATTGGGTAAAGGACCTACCCCCCAGCCAACCTTTGACTCTAGAATGCATCCTAGACACCAAGGCGATAAAGAGGAATAGAAGGAAGGTCTACAAGGAATATTTGGTTAAGTGGAAAGGTCTACCTAAAGAGGACGCCACTTGGGTGTCTGATACTAACATTCAACAACATGGAACTACTATAGAAGACCTGATCTCAAAGAGGACTTAAGATCTTTCTTTTGCTTGGGAGTATGGTGCAGGAGCACCCATGGGTCTAAGGGACCTAGAATAATTTGTCATTTTTTGTTTCTTGGTTTATGGATAGAATAAGGTCTTATGGACCATTTCAAATGTTTTGTAATAGGTCTTTTAGGTTTTGGTTGAATTTTTGGTCTTGGTGACCAACTCCTTTGTATAAACAAGGTCTCCATCCTCCTTTTGTAAGTCTAGTGCACCTTGGAAAATTAAGAAAGAAAGATGCCTTGCTGTATCTAGACACTTGAGGGGAGTCACCTTGTTCATTTGAGTGGGTTTTAAATGCCTTTGACACATTTTGAAAGCTCTTGATAGTCAAGTTGGTGTGAATTGTCTAAATTGCCTTAATTAGGCATTTAAGTGGCAAAATGAGGTTTTTTGTGCTTCCAATGGCCAACTAATTAAAATTTCAGTTGGAGGACATTGGATGGAGTTTGTAAGACTTCAAATACACCTCTCTTGGTTGGGGCAAGGCTGTTGATGGGGAAAATAAGGCATTCAATAAAGAGTTTTTTGTTCTCGTGCTTGGTATGGCCTATAGACTTTGTTTTATGCTGCAATCCCATAATGGTTGGAAAGAGGATTGAATAAGATTTCTTTTGGCATTGGAGTGGTGAGTTTTCATTGAGTATTAAGGGAGATATCTTAATTTTACTCTCGGGTGGTTTGAAAACCCTTAAAATAAGGGTTTTGGGTGAAAAATGTGGATTTATTCTATCCCCACGTTTTAGAGTTGCTAAATCCTGGTGGGATGGAAGATATATGTCTATAATACTATTTCCTCAAGGTCTTAAAGAATGGAAGGCTCATTGGACGAAGTGGTGTAAGATTTGTGGCTTGACATCTCTATGTGGCAAGCCTAATTGACAAGCAAAAAAGTGAGTTTTTGCTTGATTTTGAAGAACCTATTTAAGAGGCACTTAGGGATGATGTTGATAGGTGTAAATAACCTATAGGAGTCTGAATTATGGATTTTGGGTGCAGGGGTGAGCCTAGGTAGTCAAGACCCAGGTGTAGTTCTTTGGAATAGGCCTCTTGGAGCAGCGCTAGGATAGGCCATGGTAGATTTTGCATAGACAGTCAAGAAAAATCATTTTGAGGCTTTGTAGGGGTCTATTTTGGGAGTCTAAATTCAATGGTTTGGTGTCATAACAGTCCTCCATGTGGAATTTAAATTGACTGTCCTATCGGATGGAGTTAAAGATCTTAAATGTAAAAGAGGCCTAAAACATTGGAATGAAAAGTAAAGGATGGTCCCTAGGTGCAAGGTGGGTTGTTGAACCTTGATTTGATATGTGTTGACATATTTCAAGTGTTCCCAAATCCTTTGGGTGGTCTGTGTTTATAACCCTAGGTGTGAGGGGTTTCTTCCTTGAAGGAATAGTGGAGTTTAGGACTCCTCATAAGAGTGTTTGAGTAAAGCATTGAGTGGAGTGACTTTTCCATTTGTGATTGTGAGTTTTCCTTCCCTGCCACTTTGCATTAGTTAGGAATTTTAGTTCTATTTGTAGTACTATGACCGAAACAATGAGAGGAGATACGAAAGATTTTAGGTGGACATCTGGAGCTGACCGAAGTTTTGAGTTGTTGAAACAAAAGGTGACTGAGCTGCCTGTGTTGGCTTTGCCAGATTCTATTAAGGTATTTCAGGTAGACTATGATGCAAGTGGAAATGGAATTGGAGTAGTATTGAGTCAAGAAGGAAGACCAGTAGCTTATTTTAGTGAGAAATTGAATGATGCTAGGAGAATATATTCAATGTATGATCAGGAGTTCTATGCCATAGTTCAAGCCTTGAAGAAGTAGAGACATTACTTGTTGCCTAAGGAGTTTGTGTTGTATACGGATCATCAGGATTTTCAATATTTGAACAGTCAAGGTAAGTTGAATCAAAGACACATTAGATGGGTGGATTTCTTGTAGAGTTATACTTTTTTTTTGAAACATAGGAGTGGAAAGTCAAATAGAGTTGTTGATTCTTTGAGTAGGAGAAATAATTTACTGACAAAGATGAGAATGGCGGTATTAGGCTTTCGTGAATTGAAGAACTTGTATGAGGAAGACCCAGATTTTGTAGAACCCTTGAGAGCTTGTAAAGAACCTGTCTTGGAGGATAGGAGTCAATGGTTGGATTATTTCATTTAGGAGGATATGTTGTTCAGAAGAAATTAGTTGTGTATGCCCTAGAGTTCAATGAGGGATAACTTGGTGAAGAAAAAAAAAGTGGAGGATTGTCAGGACACTTTGGAATTGATAAGACAATAGCATTGGTAAGTGAGAATTACTTTTCACCACAGATTTATAAGAATGTTAGGAATTTTTTGCAGAGTTGCAGAGTTTGTCAAGTTGCAAAAGGGAGTAGTAAGAATGTTGGATTGCATAAGCCTTTGACAGCTCCAAAAAGACTTTGGGAGAATATCAGTATGGATTTCATACTTGGTTTGTTGAAGACAAAAAGAGGTAATGATTCTATATTTGTGGTGGTAGATAGATTCTCTAAAATGGCACATTTCATACCTTGTAAGAAGACAACAGATGTAGTACATGTAGCAGACTTATTTTTCAAATAAGTAGTCAGATTGCATGGATTACCTAGGAGTATTGTTTCAGACATAGATACAAAGTTTGTTGGTTACTTTTGGAGGACACTTTGGAAGAAGTTAAATATAGATTTGAAGTTTAGTTCTACTTTTCACCCACAGACTGATGTATAGATAGAGGTAGTAAACATGAGTTTGGGGAATTTGCTGAGATGCTTGGTTGGAGAGAATACTAGAAGTTGGTATTTAGTCCTTGCACAAGCAGAGTTTTCTTACAATAATTCAGTGAACAGGAGTACCAGAAAGAAACCTTTTGAGATTGTTACTGGATTTCATCCTAGAGGTATATTAAAGTTGAGAGACATCAATATGGAAGATAAAAGGAGTGCAGAAGCAGAGGAATTTGTAGAACATATGAAGAAAGTGCATACTCAAGTGAAGGAGCAATTGGAAGATATGAACCAGAAGTATAAGGAGAAACTAGACAATAAGAGGAGACATAAGGAGTTAAAAGTTGGAGATGGATTGATGATGTATTTGTGGAAGGAAATATTTCTAGTTGGAACATACAATAAGCTCAAGATGAGGAAGTTTGGACCCTGTAATATTTTGAAGAAATTTGATTCAGGAAATGCATATGAAGTGGAGTTACCGGATGACATGGGTATATCACCTATATTCAACATTGCAGATCTACATCAGTACCAAGAAGCAGAATTCAGTGAAGATAGTAAAGCAAAATTGGAGAATCAGTTTCCTAAACAATAATCAGATGAGATTGAAGTGATTTTGGATATCAGAGATGGGAGGAAAACTCATGGAAGACAATACAAAGAATATCTTGTGAAGTGGAAAGGCAGACCAATGGAGGATTCTTCTTAGATTTATCAGGCTGAGGTAGACCATCTTGGTTTTCATTTATCCCCAGCAAAGTGAGGGACTCACTTTTCAATTAACCCTGGATGTATGATGTAGGAGCATCCTTGGTTCTTGGAAATCTTGCATCAACAAAATATATATATATATATTCATTTTGTTTTTGTTCTTGTTCAGTTCAAGTTGGAAAATTTAGTGTTTCATCATAGTTGCTCACTAGACCCTATGGATCCATGTTTACATCGTGAACATGTTCATTTTCCTTATTCCAAGATTTGAGAACGATTGGATCTTTTTCTGGCAAGTTATCGCTTCTGAATTTTTGTGGCAGTTTCTTGAACCAAAACCAGAATAATTTTCTAAACTAACGGCTAGTTTGATCACTTGTGGATCTTTCTCGTAACTTGCAGATCTTGACGGTGTGATTCAAATTGTTTTATGGAGTGTCCCCGACCTTAATTATAGGTCCACACTTCATCCTAAGCATTCACTGAGGAGTAATTCAAATTTGAGGCCAGCTTATTCATGCACACACTACATTTTCTTTCATTGGAGATTGTAATAATCTTTGGGCAACGCAAATAATTCTAGATCTCAAGATGTGATATAAATCATTGTAATAGATCATTAGAACGGAAGTTAGATGAATATTATATTGGAGATGTTTGATTTCAGCTCGCATTAAGGGGCTTATAAGAATATTGTATTTTGAACATGTTGTATCAGACCTATGAGTCAGATCTGTAAGCCCAAATGTTGCCAGTTGCTTATAATTGAAATTTTTGATAATAAGAATGTTTGAATTTGCATTTTCCTCCACATTCTATGTTGCTTCTATTGTGTACTGTTGTGCAGTTTTCGCACACACACCCCGCTGAAAGCAGGGACCCTCTTTCGCTTTGGTTTTTTGGTGTCTTGGCCCTTTCATTTTGAGGATTTATCTTGCTATGGCATGTGATTAAATGTTTATTTTGATTTCCTAAGTGATTCCCCTAAGTTATTCATTGAAAATCTTAAGTTCTGGGTGAATTTTAGGTTTTTTCCCTGGTTCGAGATTTTCCACCTCGGCCGGATTTTCCCAGATCCTTCTTAGACTCTGGCTGAACACTATGGTTCAGAGATTTTTGATCTTCGTGGAATTCCATGTGGGCCGGATTTTTCCAAAGTTCATCCTGTCATCGGGTTCCCGTATTTTCCTGGCTATCTTGTCGACTGCATTAAATGTCATTTGTACCATTGGAAAGCGATGCATTTAACTGATCTCTGAAGACTTTTGAGCCATTATGCTTTATTGTTTATCATCAATTGAGTTGCGAAGTGCTTTCTTTTGGTATTCAATTTGATTTAGGGCATTGATTTTGTGAATTGTTTGATTTAAGTGGTGATTTCTTCAGCATTTTTGCTACTGTCTTCATTGGGCGTCGTTGAACTGGCATTTGTTATTTCTGAGATCGATTTCTGCTTCATCAATGGTATGTATATGATTTCCCTACTTTGGATTGATAATGTTAGCATTGCTTTGGCGTTTTGGGTTTATTCAAGGTTCAAATTTCTGCATGTTTGAACATTTTCGTGGCTAGGGTTGCATGGTACAGTTTGATCCTTGGTTTCCCAAGCAAGTTCGAGTTTACTTTGTCATTTGCATCACGAAGGAACTTGCTTGTGAGTTGTGAGTACCCCTAGTAAAGAATTAGTAGTTGAGATGATTGAATACTGAGCTTGCCTATGCGTTAATGGCGGATTTGTGGGGTTTGACTTAGGGCATCACCATTTAACTTTAGTTTGCTGCCCAATTGGCCTAGAATTCTAAGAAAATCTATAGAAGGCCCATATAAAACTTGTCTCAGGCCTAGATTCTTGAAATTTATGATTGATCCATTAGTCTGAGCGAAATCGTGATTTAGTGTTGAAGTTTGGGTTTCGTCCTTAGTTCGGGATTTTTCGTCTCTGGCAGATTTTTCCGGCTCTGGCGGATTTTCCTGATCCCCTTTGTTTTCTTGGAATTCACATACTCTCAAATTTTTACCTTATCTGTGGATTTCATTCGG
The DNA here is from genome assembly GCA_007258455.2 of Sequoia sempervirens. Taxonomy (NCBI): domain Eukaryota; kingdom Viridiplantae; phylum Streptophyta; class Pinopsida; order Cupressales; family Cupressaceae; genus Sequoia; species Sequoia sempervirens. The sequence goes on along the minus strand of VDFB02089351.1, from coordinate 15,388 downwards.
CTCCGGATTTTCCCAAAATCCTTGATTCCCTATGTTTTTTGAAATTTTCCAAGTGTCTCCTCCTTCGCAGAAATCCGTCCTTGGCGGATTTTCCTGGAATTTGATGAAATATGAAGGAATATGAAATAGCATGATATGTTAATAGGTGATGGTGCATTTTATGATTAATTTATGCTATTTTTAGATCTCACATGTTGTTTGTTGATTAATAATGATCGGATTGAGTTGCTAATTTGTGTTTTCTTATTTATTCCGCTGGAATCCGTCTGGCCCAGAATTCTCTGAAATTCCTCCCTAGCTTGGATTCCGCGGATGGTCCTGAAACTTGAAGTTTAACATGATCATTCTATATGAGGTTTAAGAAGATTTAATGATTATTTTGATTGATTAACCTTTGTTGGTGTGATCTTTTTTATGGTTTGTTTGTCAAGTGCAGGCTGAATCTAGCAAGGTAACAACTAGGAAGGCTAAGAGTGACATGGAGGGGTCTTCAATATCTGAAGTAGAAAGAATTAAGATGGATGTCAAGAGTAAAATCCCAGAGAGTAAGATCACCTCTATCTGGTCAGAGGTGACAGACACCAATGTTGGACTATGGGACTATGAGGAGTTCAAAGGTAGAATGGCAGCACGTGATCTTCCTCTTGTGGCTAAGAGAATGTTAGAATCGGGATTGGCATATGTAGTTGGTTTCCCCTCCACAGCGCAGTGTTATGAGTTATTCCTTGAGTGTGCCAGGCACTATGACAGTGATACACAGAGAATTATTGGTCCTCAAGGGAGGATTGTGGCAAACTTGAATCATGTCTCCATAGCTCAGACTTTTGATATGCCAAATAGATCTCATGTGGTGGCAATCAACATGGAAACGACTAAGGAGTACTATGAAGAAGAGACTGTCAAATATTAGCAGCTCATCAATTCCCGGCTGGAGAAGCCGAAGTCTCATTATTCCAAACTACCTAAGCAGTTATTCAGGGAAAAGTTCAGAAAGGATTATTATGATGCCATCACTCTTTTTAGCAGGGTGGTTGGATTAAATAATGCTAGTGTGTTTGAGAATTGGATGTGCCATGTTATTGTGAGAATGAAATAGGAAAATACTGACTATCATTGGGCAGGTGTCATAAGCAGAGTGATTCATGAGCAATTGTCTAATGTGCTATAGACCAAGACCTTCACAATGACCTTGTACTTAGTCTATGCACTTGCAAGATTTCATCCATACAATGGATTAAGTACCAGGGGCACCTTTGGACAGGATGTTATTTATGAGGTTTATCCTCAATTGCACTTGGGAAGCTCAAGCTACAAGAGGGTGAATGATGCATTCACCATGCATATCACTAGGTTGCTGCAGGGTGCAGAGCACATGAGGATTTCTAATCAAGCCAAGGAGTTAATCAAGAAATATGGTGCTTGGTTCATTCAATTCCCAACCTTCTCATATATCCAGATTGATGGCTGTCAAAGGGCTCCATACAGACTTCCAAGGTATCCCATTGATCACATCTTACTTTTGGAAGTCACTAGACAGATATGTGATTTTGATGCTATTGTCAAAAGGGAAAAACATAAGACTGGTTTTGGTGGAGACTTTCCTTTGAGGATAGGTACTGGAGAGGCATGTCCTTCCATTATTTCAGCCCAGGCTTCAGAGGAGGAGATGAGTGCTCTTGGCTTGTCCTTTCATTCCAAGAGGTCTCGATTTGATATAACAAGTGAATCCCAAAAGAAGGCCAATAAAGAATATAGCCATAAAGTTCAGTTGGAAGACTATTGGGCCAACAACAGTGATGAATATGAGGTAAGGAAGAATAATTTTTCTTGCCTTCCAGTTGAATCGGTCTGATTATATAATGTGAAGGCAGTTCCTAATCAACTAGAGGATGATGGGGATCTGATTCAAGGCCATGCTTATGAGGTGGTAAAGGATAGGCCAATTGGTGATGTGGATTGGCTAGAAGAAGAAAAGACAGAATTAAAACAGTTAATGGATCTAGTCACCAAGTTTACCAGAATGTGGCTAAAGCATAAAATGTGGGAGTTAGAAAATGAAGGTGTACAGTGCACCTATGATTTAATGGGAGATTTGGACCCTCATTCCACTTCTGAGGAATCAACCGAGCAAGATCCTAAAGGTAAGGGTAAGGTGGACTCTCCTTTTAAAATCAAGATAAAAGGTATTCAGGTGGAGGAAGCCCAAGAAACAAAAAAATAGAGAAAGCCCATTGCCAAAAAGAGGGGACATACTTCAAGGAGTAGGAAGTCTAGTAGGGAGGAAACTGAAAAGTAGAGTCCTGAAGTTAATGTTCTTGTGCCTAAAAGAAGGAGAATTCTGAGATTATCACAAAAGGAAAGTTCCAAGGATGGAGTTGAAGTGGGTCCACCCGTGGTAAATGTAGAGAGTTCAGAGGAAAAGGCACAGGTGTACACAAGGAGGTCAAGGACTCATTCTCCTAAGGATAGTGTGCCCAGAGCAGATCCTCCTTCGGTTACTTCTCAGGGGGAGTGGCATGATGATGTTCCTTCTTCCCATGAAGCTCAAAGAAAACCAGGTGAATCTGAGAAAGTTGAAGATCATCCAGACACTGAAGGAGAGGAATTCCATGAGGGTGAGCTTTATAGTGCAGAAGAAGTTGAAAAAGTGATGCAGTCTCCCTTGGTTGCATATGAAGTTTCACCTGTTAGAACTGAAGAGGTCAAATCACCTCCAAGAGAAGAAGAAACATAAAATATTCCATCACCTGAGCACAAGGAGGAACATGCTAAAGAAAAGGAGAGTAAGGCAGATGAGACTCCTGAGAAGCAGGGTTTGAATGAGGAAGCACCTAAGGGTTAGCAAGAGGAAGTGGGATAGAGCGAAGTGCAGTTAGAGTCCACTGTTCCAGATTGGTTGGACAAGGAAATTAAGAGAAAGCAGGTTGTTGTGGAGGATACTCCACCTAACTGGGATGAGTTGCTGGCCAATATTGGAAAGGAAAAAGGTAAGAAGGCCAGGGTCATTTCAACGATTGAAAGAGATGAGGCAAGTAATAGAGTGATCCACATTGCAACTCCTGCTCCAGAAAAGAATAGGGGTGAGGTAACTGCAAAAGATTATAATCTGCAGACTATCAATTTAGGGCCTACTTTCGTTGAGCAGGACATTGAAGATTATCAGGGTTCTAGCACAGTTATCCTAGGGAGATTGAGGAAGGAAGTTCAAACTAAATAGGAGTTGAAGAAGGACAATGAGAAGCTCAAGAAATGCTTGGAGGATCTGATGAAACCCTTGCAATCCATTAACCCATCGTCGTCTACTGCAAATCCCTTATCCCAGGAAACTATCACTGAGCTTGAGAGAATGAAGGCTTCCACTCTTGCTACTGTAAATTGGCTGCAAGGGGTGCAAACTAAAGGAAATGATGCTATTAGGGACATTTTTTCATCTGGGAAAGATTCTATGAGGGAAATTGATTGGATGAAGGAGGTATTAGCCCAAGATAAGGAAGATATAGATCTCCTGCTGCAGAAAATGAAAACTATCATGGAGTACACCAAGGACAGGATTATAAGTGATGAAATTATCCCTTCCTCTAGAGCTGCTGAACCTTGGGAATGGTTTGAAGCTTTGCAAATCAGGCAAAAGGTTTTGAAAAAGATCTACAAGAAGAGGAGGAAAATTGATGATACCCTAACTGGTGTCTATAATGGCTACATTGCTTTCTTTGAGATAATGACAGGGAGAAGGAAGATTGTGCCTAAGTATTTGATTTTGGAACAGTTGAGAAAGTGGTGGCATGATGTTTATGCTCTAGTTAGTGATGATCCTATTACTGAACACTAGTTAGATGATGCGGCCACCTAAATTGTTGTCATTGATAAATACCTAACATATAAGGTTGAGTGGGATAAATCGGTGAAACAATCAAGGGAAGAAATCACATCAATTGAGAGCCGACTTAAGGTTTTTCCTTTACCATCTGTGGCCGACTTGGATAGGGTGATTTTGAAGGTGCGTGAAATGCTGGATCAGAATAAAGACAAAGGGAAAGATAGTTAATGATGGGATACAACGAGATTTGTGCTTTCCTATTATTTTGCATGCATTGGTCCGAGCTGCATTGGAGATCCCAGGCCGACCTGGATGAAGTTCATCCATTTAGTGCATATTTTATCTCATTTTGAATTTCTCTTGGCCGACATGTTTTGGGGGTTCTATAAATATGGAATTTTTCCTCTTTTGTAAGGGCTAGACATAGACATAGACATAGACGAATAGAGAGATAGTATAGAAGCGAATCAAGTAGAGCAAGAGCTAGCAAGTAGATGTTCTCAAGCAAATATTGTAACAGAAAGCTGGAATTGTTGCTACAGTGGATAATTTGATGCAAGTAATGACATTGTGATTTGGTGCCATACTTGTGTTCTTCTTATCTTGCATGGTTTTTGTTATTCTATCTTTAGAATTGCTTTGAGGAAATTTGATAGTTTAATATTTAGAATTAGATTTGATTCAATGATGGTTATGGTTTGATATTTGAAGTGTTGCAACAATCCCTGGTTCATACTTTTCACAACCAATTGATTGTTAGTTGCTTTGCAAAGTTAGCCTGGACTTTATATTCATATTGCTTAGTTCAATTGTGTGGGTTTATTCATTTCAATTGCAATAGGGTTTTTTGAATGAATGTTCATGATCTGAAAATCTTAACAGCGTAGAAGATTGCACTATTTCTATAAGATTGCAGATCCATGTGGGTCAAGTAGAAATCAGTTTTTGAGGGATTGGTCCATTTCGAGTGTTTGTCATTTGCATTATTAATCTTAGGTTTAGTGTTAAATTTATAAATCTCTTTGAAACCTTATATCTTTTTTTATTTCTTTGATCATTCGGGTTAAATTTAGGAGTGAAGTATCATCATATTGATAGATCTGATAATTAGAGATTCAATATTTTGCTTGTAGTAAGGTCCCATTGTGATTACCAACATTTTCACATTTATCACTGAGTTGTTTATGCATTGTCAAGACCTGACATTAGAGACCTTGGGGTTATCTCTTGAGGCTTGCTGATAGAGATTTACCTTTCAAGAGAGATAGGATATTATATTCTGTCTGAGTTGTTGCTGTGTAGAAAACATCATCAACATGTAACTCTTGCTACACAATTCAGATTGTTCTCTTTGAGGACCCTCCTACCATGGCTACACCAGAAGGGGAATCCTATTTCCTTTGAGAGAATAAATTGAAACTATATGAAAGAGGATGATCAATATATGATAAAGAGATGTTATCTATAATACATGCCTTGGAGAAGTTCTTACAGTACCTAGTATGCAGAATATTTGTGGTCTATTTTGATCACAAAAGTTTGAGATATTTCCTCAATTAAAAGAATCTAAATGATAGGCAACAAAAATTGGTGAGTAAACTCTAATAATATGATTTTTACATTGAATATGTTAGAGTAAATAAGAATATAGTGGCAGATGCACTTTCTAGGAGATCCACTCCATGCCATGTATCTTCCAAATCAACAAACTAGAAGTAATCCATCATTGTTAAGTATGATGAGGACATAATTGCTACTAGTATTTTGAAGGGGACAGAGAAATATGACCAATATGTGGTGAAATAATTTATAATTCTACTCAAAAATAGGGTGTTCCTTGTCTCCAAATCCAACGTCAAGAGGAATATATTGGAGGCCTTTAATGATGCACCCATGGCAAGACATTATGAATTCTACAAGACTTAGAGAATGGTTTTCTTGGAAGGACCATAAAGAGGATGTTTTGACCCACATAAGGGAGTGCACCACATGTCAAAGGAACAAAGGAGAGAAAGACTCTCTAACTGGATTGCTACAACCACTCCCCATTGTGAAACATAAATGGGAAATTATCTCTATGGAATTTATCACTAAACTACCCAAAGCTCAAGGGAAGGATTACATTTATGTTGTTATTGATAGGTTGAGAAAATATTATCACTTCTTTGCTATCCCCATTGAGTACAAGGCTCCATAATTTGTAAATTTATTCTTCAATGAGATCTTTCATTGCATGGGCTGCCCAAAAACTCTTAGTGAAAGAGATAACCAATTTCTCAATACTTTCTAGGAGTTATTCTATTTGATAGGAACCAAGCTTACTCCCAACATGCGCTATCATTTGCAAAATGATGGGAAAGCTGAGATAGTAAATAAATGGTTAGGATATTTTAGGAATTATGTCACTAGCCAATGATCCACCTGGATCAAGTGGCTTCATCTAGGAGAACACTTCTATAACATGTCAACTCACCACATGTCCATCAGTATGTCTCCATTCAAATCACTCTATAGATATGGTACCTTAACTTTTACAAAATTGACCCTCATAGATAGTAGAGTTCTAGTATAAAGTGATCTAGTGAATCAAAGTCATAACTTATTGAGATCACTCAAGGATCACCTACAATTTGCTCAAAATAAACAAAATATGTATGTCGACAAGAAGTGCACATAAGATAATTTGAGGTGGGAGATATGGTATTTCTGAGATTGTATCCATATATACATTCTTCCATCAATAAAAGTGGATCAAAAATCTCAAGCCTAAGTTCTATGGGCCATATAAGATAACCTAGAAGGTTGACGAAGTTGCATATGAGGTGGAGCTCTTATCAGGTAGTAAAATTCATAGTTTTTCAATGTTTCATGTCTAAATAAGGAACTTGGATTGCATAATAATCCTTCAAAGGAGTCAACCCCACTAGATGGTGAAGGGAAGCTCATCCTCATTCTAGAAGCTATGATTGATATCAGATTCAAAACTTTGAAAATAGGAGCATAATTGAGTATCTTTTCTAGTGGAATAATTTTCCCATTGAAGTTGCTACTTGGGAGGGATCTAATATTTTATATCATCCCAATTTTTATTTCTTGAGTACAAGTCACCTTGAGAGGGGATGACTTGTCATGTCCGCTTTTCCAAGAAACTAGCTCAAGGGTGGAATTCGAGATTTCATCTACATTTCTCCATAGGGGCACATTTCAACTTGTGATTTGGAACATAAAATCTATGATGGCACCTACACAACATATCCAAAGATCATGGAAAAGGGTTCATATACCGTAAATATACTTTTGACATAAGATGATTGTGCTAGACTCATAGCATCCAACTCCTTAGGCATGATTGATTGGGCATCTCCAAATCATGTGGCTTCAATATTGAGATACCAAAAGGAGGAAATGACCAAGGAGTCTAATGGATAGACCTACAAGATGACATGTTACCCAACAAGGCATCACCAATGGCCTTAGGTCCAACCTAATGTAACATGTGAGAATGTAATTTATGGCTTTGGCACCAATTTCGCTCAAGGTTGATCTACTCCTTTATGGAGAGTGGTAGTATATAAATTTAGGAAGATAGTTCATGTGGAAGCATCAATTATTATGACATTTTCTTGTAAATTGGGACACTTGTGTTCTAATTACTTTGGTGGAAAAAATCCCATAAAAACTTGTGATCATTGGATGAAAACCCAACAGTCACCAAGATTAGAGGACGAAACCCCTTTGATTATTAAGGGAATTCGCATTCAATAATTGTTTTTGAGCTTCAAGGAAATAGTAGGGAAGTTAGTAGAGTTGTTGTGGGTTTGTGTGCACCATTATAGATCAATGTTTGGATTCATTATGAGTTTTAATTATCATTTCATATCTATGGATATAATTTTAAATCTCTTTCAATATATCACGTGATATTTGTGGTCTATGTTTCTACAATTCTAGTTTAATTCATTAGACCTATCCATATATTCATGTTTATATTGATAAATATAATTAAGGGACATTACATTTTGCTAACAAGGATATGCTAAGGTTTTATGAGAAATCCACATAATATTCAAAGTAGCATAATCAAATTCCATAATGGATTAAGGCTAGGAATTTTTGTGGAGGTAAAGTAGTTTGATTAGTTTGATTTCATTTTCTTTCATGTGTTTGCACACATTTCATTGAGATAGGTCATTTGATTATTGAATTCAATTTTTTATTTTCTTCATTTGCATTTATTAATATGATTTCCTCTATTCACATTATAGAATGATTGATGGGACCCACATCCTTGATTTTTAATAGTGCATTGAGTTTCCTTGATTTCTTAGGTCATAGGTACAAAACAGTGTAACTGATCCCATAATGGCACTTCTAACAATAGAAATTTTCATATAACCATAGAGTGGTGCATTTGATAGTCACAAAGGTGCATTTGATTCTATGTTTTTTGTTTATAGCTTTAATTTACAATAACACTGCATTTAATAGAGAAGTGGAGCATATAAATATGGTTTGGTGCTTCTGATAATTGGAACGACACATCAGATACATAAAGTGGAGCTATTAACAAGTACATTGGAGCTTTTGATTATGTTTTCAACCATTTGATTTATGTAGTGACACATCCGATTTTATCAATTTTATTTTTCTAACCTAATGTTTGCATGAGATTTTAGAACTAATCAATTTGTGCAACTTGGTGACCACTAGGAGAATATAAGGTAAACTAGATTATTGATGAATTTGGTGTAGGAATTTTAAATTTATTTTATTTTTAAGTAGTTGCACACTTCATTTGGGATTTAATCAATTAATCTTATATGTCATGTTTAGTAAACTTGTAGTGTGTATGATCTCCCCTTGCCCCTAGTGTGATCTTGAGGATCAAAGCACTCTTTATCCAAAAAGGTACACACAATTTAACAATAGTTACATAGAATTACCCTTTTGAGCATTTAATTATGCATTTGAGACCTCCTATTATACTCTTAAAACCTTGATATTATGTATATACATCTCTCAAGTAGAATTGGGTATGTAATTGCTACTATGGTGCATTTGATAGCTACAATGGCACTTTTGACTATCCCTTTGTGTATCTATCTATACTTTGGTGTATATGACTATCCTGTGGCATATTTTATTATCTTGTGATGCATCTAATAATAATTTGGTGCATTTTATCTATATAATTATAAATTTAATATTACTTTATCACTTTTAATTTGAGACCTACTTAACCTTTTTTGACAATCTGAAATAATTTTCTGACATAGTGGTTTATTTGAAACCTATTGTGGAACTTTTGACCTTAATATCATGCATCTGATACCTACAACTACACATTTGATTCACACAGTGATGCTTTTCACCTTTGTTAAAATTTCTAGAATAATTCAAAAAATCATTTTTCATAATTTTTAACCAATTGTGCCTAAAATTTGAGACCTGTAACACATTTAAACTATAATCAACATCCATTATCTGACAAAAAATCCAAAACTCACTACCCATTTCATATCATTTTTTGGACTTTAGAGCTACTACCATAGGCTTGGACAAAATCATCATCATCATCATCAAAATCAATCATCTAAACAACCAGCAACCAAAATAGTCATAATCTCAACTAGATATTCCATAATTTATCTCTAATTTATCTTTTTACTTGAGAATTTTCCTATTTCAAGCAGATAGTTGAGTTAGCATCAATACTTATGGGTGAATTTTCTTAGAATTCTTGATTTTCTCAAAGTTAGTAAACCCACCACATCTTTTTTTCTTGGGCTCATTAGTCTATTACAAGTAAAAAAAATCATATTTAGCACTTATCCAAAGAAATCTATCTAGATTTAATATGATTTATTGAGTTTTTACCTCATATAAATAAAAAAAATCAACCCACTTATCCAAAATCATCACATCACCCAAATTCCATTTTACTTCCTCATACCATAAGGTCCATACAATTGTATGCCTATAATAAGGTATCAACATAATAAACTCATGGAGTCCAATCCAAGTGGTTCAAATTTTACCGCCACCATGAGTGGTACAAAATTTTAGTTTGGAATGTGTTCTCATATATTCAACCCTAATGAATACCAAACACCACAACTTATATACCCACAAATTATCATAGAAGATATCATGCATGAGTATAATGAATTGAAAGAAGAGAAATTATTGGAGATGCAACAAGATCCAAAAGTATCAAGGGTAATGGATTCCCTCATTGTCTTGAGCCCAACACATATTTTATCAAACTCACACAAAATATAGCTAAACTACCTTCAAATTTTAACATTACCACACTTAGGGAATAAGCCCTTCAAATGTCATGGAATACCATATCCCACCTAATTCAATCATATACATCCATCAATCTATAAACTTATCTATTCCTCAAGCTTTCATTCCTAATATATCAAGTCAACAATCCATACCTTCTCATGACACGAATTCCATACCATTATCTAAACAATATGTTAATATGCTCTATCAAAATCCTTCTATTTCTAATCACACAACCTCATCCATCCAAAACCACAAAATCTATCCTCCATACCTTATATTACCAATATTCCCCTTGCTTCATAACCCATCACATCCAATAACACCAATATTCCCTTTGCCTCACAACCCATCACATCAAACTATACAAATAACCCATTTTCTTCATAAATTATCGCATCTCATGTGTGTACAAATATTCCATATGCTTCTTAAACATCAAATATAACCATGAGCACATACAACCCCATTCATTCCAAACCATACTCTATCTAATTCATTAGTAAATTTCTTTATTCAACATTCTAAATCACTCTTCCGCATCTAACATACCTAAGAATTCAAACATCCCAAATCATTCACAATTTTTCACATCTAACATTCCTAAAAAAAAAAACATTCCAAATTCATCACAATTTCAATCTCAATCCATTCCATTTACCATCCCCAAAAACACACATATACCTCAAACTCGTAACAACTCATACAACATCCCAAAGTAAAAAATGGTTCTATAAAACCAAAATCCCTCATTCAACTCATATAACATCCCACAACAATAGACCATCCAAAAAAAAATAGAATTACTCATTCAATTCATATAACTTCCCATAAGAAAAAACTATTCCACAAAACCAAAAACCCTCATACAATATCCCACAACAATAAAATATTCCCCAAAATCAAAATCCTTCATTTAGCTCCTCATCCATTCCACAACATCAAAGATACATTCCCTCTAATTAAAAACCAATAGGTATGACAAATGACTTGGTATCACAAATACAAACCTTGCATCAAAAAATAACTAATATGTAATTAGGAAAAATAAAGAAAAGCTACGCTCTTGAAGATATACGTCCTTACACATTTGAGGACATATATGGGAATTCTACATAGTATTCCTAGAGGTTTCCTATAATGAAACATACTTAATTTTCCTCTTTCCTCAAAGTTTAGGAGGACAAGCAATAGAATGGTTCTCTCATTTACAATATGTTATCAAGACTTTCCATGAACTAATTAAAAAATTCATTGGACACTTCTCTTACAACATTTAACATGAGATATACATGATTGATTTATGTAACACCCAACAATGAAATGGTGAGACATTCACTTCATTCCTACAAAAATGGAGAAACATAACTAGTATATTCCTATGGCCTATACCAAAAAAACAACTTGTGATCATTTTTATTCAAAACATAAAAAATCAATAAATATGATTCTAGCTACAAGTGCAATGTGCTAACTCATTTTATGAGATTATAGATAAATGGATAACCATTTAAAAGGCTCTCATCATAAAAGGACTTGTTAAACTATACAAAAAATAGCAAATACATTGCATCAAACTTTAATGAGAAACCTCACATATAAGAATAAGAATGTTACCAATGATGTTGTAGTGGATGCCAAAATTGTGTAAACTATACAACCACCACCTAAAATGCAACAAAAATCCAAAAATGTAATTCCCCTAAAGGGACCACCAAGAAAAAATACCAATACTAGAAGAAAGCACACTCCCCTAGGGCATCCAATTGAGACTATATTGAAGAAACTAATCCAAACTAATCTCATTAAGCTTATAGAGCTAAGACGATATGACAAATTTCAATTCAAACACTTATAGTACAATGACAATGACTATTGTGAGTACCATATGATAAAAGGTCATAAAAAAACTAATTGCATGAAATTGAAAATATCACTATGTTGAACAATACAACTAAGAGGGGAGGGGTGAATCAGTTGTAGCAATTTTAATCTTTAAAAAAATCACTAGAACTTAGATCAATCACAAATCCTTTACTATGCTAAAATGATTAAACATTAAGTGCAAAGGAAAAACTAAAAAGTAACATACAAACACAATAACACCAGATTTATGTGGAAAACCCAATGAGGGAAAAACCACAGTGAGGATTAGCTCACAATATAGAGAATAACAAAACCAATTACAAAGGCTCATTGCCAGATCAGGCTCACTGCAAAAACAACAAAGACTTACTATCCGAATTAGGACTCACTATCCAACAAGGGTTAACGACCTGGAGGGCTCACTTCCACACAGATACAAAGAAGATAGAAGAGATATGTTACACAGAGAAGAAAATCTCAATGCAACATAGATTTCCACCACGATTCTCTCAACCACTTGCAGACATGCATGAATGATAGAGTACAACTTCAACTCACTACTTCTAGAAACTCAACATTTATATTCCACATTGATCTGACACACTCACATCACATACATATTGATTCACATCTATTTCACATCAATCTGCTATATTTCTTTGCACCACTCTTTGTACACCTTTCATCAATATCTCATCCTATATATATACCATCTGCAACTTTGAAACATATCCAAAGTCAGCCATCCATCATTAAATTCAAATTAGGTTGTCACCAAAGCATTCTAGGGTGGAATTAGAATGAGGGAGACCCAAACACACACTTGATGAGGACCCAAATAATTCCAAACATCCATTATGATCTTTGAGAGTAGTGTTTAACACAAGGTCAGATAAACTAGTGTAAAACACATAAAAAAATTAAGCACATGCATCCCTTAACGCGATCCCATCTTTCCAAACAACAAAATTATCTTCAACATGATCATGAAAACTTATCTCTAGAACCACAAGTCATAAGACTTAAACAAAGAGAAATTTGGACCGACACATTTCTCCTGGACCTCAGCCAAAACCCCTGAAACCATAGTTCACAACTAGTAAACATAACTCACATTATACAATGAATCAAGAACCAAAAATCTAGATATAGCAGCTTCTAACAACCATAATTAACATATCTAAACCACACGAACATAAGAGAAAATCTTGGAGCAAAACCCAAAGCAACCAATGAACACCTGGAATCTTTTCTTTTACAATTTTCTCAATATCCTCGACATATATAGCCAATAACCTTCATCCAAGACATTAATGACAACAACCAGTTGACATCAATGACAAGACCTTCATTCTTGCAACAACTTCTTCATACTTGCAACAATCTACCCCTTTGTCATTGACGGAAACACATGATTTGAAAAACCATCAAAGACAACACTATAGCTCTCAACACACTTCTCATGATTTTTATCTCTATTTCTCCCTCTTAGTAGATACTCTTTTTCACATCTTCCTCATGTCAATAAATAATATTTTTCACATCTTCCTCATCTCTCCCTTTGACACAAATGGCAAAGGAAAAAGATTTTTTTACATTGATTCCCCCTTTGACATTAAACACAAAATATTCTTTCAATGACAACACATGAAATTACCTGCTCCTCCTGATTGGTAGCCACCAAAACATTAGTGTAGAAGAAATATAGATCCATAGACCCACCAGACTAATGCATCTCCATATGTATCTAGTTCAAGAAAGGAGGGGTAATCACCCCTAACTTCTCCCAGAGATACTCAAAATTATCTTTAGAAAGAGCCTTTGTAAATATATCAACAATCTGATCCTTCATAGGCACATAATCAAGCTTTACTTTATTCTCCACAACCTTCTATCTCAAGAAGTGAAGATATATGATTTTTCCTTCAGTGCATCACTAGATTATTTGAAATGTTAATTACACTTGTATTATCACTGAAGATAGAAATAGGATCATCATACATCACCTTGATATCTTTCAATGTCTATTTCATCCATAAAACTTGTGTACAGTAGGATGCAACAACAATGTACTCGGCTTCATTTATTAGATAAGGAAATTGAATCTTGCATTTTTACTCAACAAGGCCACCAGTTTAAACCAAGAAAGAATGCACCACCACTTGTACTTTTTTTGTCATCTACACATCCAACCCAATCTACATCTATATAAGCACTTAGTGTAAATTCAATATACCTAGGATACCATAAGCCATAATCTAGAGTGCCATTCAAATATATGAATATTCTCTTAATAAAAGCAACATGTGTTTCTTTAGGATCTTAAAATCTAGCCACAAGATAGACTATATGCATAATATCTGATCTAGTAGCAGTCAAATACAACAGTCCACTAATCATAGATCTATATTTTCTCTGATCAACCTTAGGTGAATCATCATCTTTACTTAATTTACAACCGGTCACCATAGGAGTGCATACCAATTTGGAACCATCCATCCCAAACTTCTTCAACATATGTCTCACATACTTTGACTATGAAATAAAAATACCTTTCTCTGTTTGATTAATTTTCAACCCAAGAATGAAATTCATCTCACCAAACATGGACATCTCAAATTCTTTTTGCATTTCTTCCACAAACATCTTACACATAGTTTCATTTCCTCCAAATATACTTTCATCAACATACACAACCACAATCAATATTTTTTCATTTTCAATTTTAAAATACATATTACTATCTATCGTACCTTTGTTGAAACCTTTCCAAATAAAATATTTGTCTAACCTTGCATACCAAGCTCTAGGAGCTTGCTTCAATCCATATAAGGTTGTCTTCATTCTGCAGAACATATCCAGATGATCTAACACCTAAAATCCTTCGGGTTGTTCCATGTAGACCTCTTCTTCTAGCTCACCATTCAAGAATGTCGACTTAACATCCATCTGATAGACTTTGAACTCTTTATGAGTAGAAAATGCTAAGAACATTTTGATAGGTTCCATTCTTTCCATCGGAGCAAAATTCTCCTAAAAATCTATGCCTTCTACTTGTGAGTAGCCCTTACACACAAGCCTAGCTTTTTTTTTTACCACTTCTCCATTCTAATTCAACTTGTTTCTAAATACCCACTTTGATCCAATTATATTTTTATCTGTCAGTCTAGGGACCAACTCCCAAGTTTTACTCTTCTCAATCTACATAATTTCTTCTTTCATGGCTTGCATGCAATGTTCATCTTTACATGCTTCACTTACAGTCTTAGTTTCAATCTCAAAAAGTAAACACAGATTTATTTCACCGGCAACAACTCTACTTCTTTTCAATACTCCTTTTTTCCTATCTCCAATGATCTGACTATTTGAATGATTTATTTGCACATATTTAGGTGTCTTAGGGGACACCAC